>JARFXV010000292.1:0-2500 GCA_031761425.1 Cosmopolites sordidus
TATATATATATATATATATATATATATATATATATATATATATATATATATATATATATATATATATACATATATATATATATAATATATATATATATATATATATATATATATATATATATATACATATATATATACAATATTATATATAATATATATATATATATATATATATATATATATATATATATATATAATATATATATATATATATATATATATATATACTATATATATATATATATATATATATATATACATATATATATATATATATATATATATATATATATATATATATATATATATATATATATATATATACATATATATTTATATGTATATGTATTTGTGTGTGTGTCTGTGTGTTTTTTTTACGACGGGGGAAATGCTTTTTACGCACGCCTATCTCAAAATAGAGACTTAGATAGTGTGAGAATCAGTCAAAGACTCCTACTCACTAAAACCCTACGTCGAACTCATCCCATTCCCTGCGGAACCGCCATCAAGCATTACTTCGCAGGGATGAACTGGCTACTAGGCCTTCTCAAATTCTAATTCATATTATGATTTTGTCTTAATCTCTCAATTTCACGGATTTTCGTGATACTGGTTGCGACATAATCTGCCACTGCATTCCAATTAACCTCAGATATTGTCATCAGTTGAACAATGTTTTTCTGGAGTAGTGTTCTGTTGGAGTAACTCATGTAGTCTTACTCTGTCTCCATAAAATCGGACAGACGAAAAATACATGTTGCGCATCTTCCACGGCAGGTTGACATGTCGGGCATAAATCACTATCGCTTATTCCAAACCGCATTTGGTAGGCCAGAAAGCAACCATGACCGCTTAGAACCTGAGTCAAATAGTAATCCACCTCGCCATGTCTCCTCTCTATCCATATCGTAATATTTGGCACAAGTCGATATGTCCATCTCCCAATATTGACTTGTATTCCAGCTTTGCTGCCACTGGGCAATTATTTCCGACTGCTGGACCTTCGCAATATTTCGCCGATTCGTGTTTCGATCTTCTTGTAATCTGCGATAGATCCTAGTTCTTTCGCTTGCCATTAGGTCAATAGGCGGTGTTCCCGATATGACACATACAGCGTTATATGAAACTGTGCGAAATGCACGTGCCACTCGGAGAGAAGCTCTACTATATGCAGAAGTCATATGACGTGCATATGACTCAGTCTGCATAGCATGTGACCATATTGGTGCCGCATAGAGTAATATTGAGCTTATCACTCCATTTAGCAACTTTCGTCGACTCTGTTGTGGTCCTCCAATGTTAGGCATGATTTTAGCTAAGGCGTTCGTAACACTAGCCGCTTTTGCTCCAGCAGTCTTTAGGTGCTCATTGAAGCGTAATCTCGCATCTATTTGGACGCCAAGGTATCTAAGAGATGACTTTGATGTGATCTCGCAATCGCCTACTCTAATTGTAATATACTCCGTTCTTCTCCTGCTCACGAGAACAGCCTAAGTTTTGTGGTCTGCTAGTTGGAGTGCTACGGATGTGAGCCACTGTATGTATATATATATATATATATATATATATATATATATATATATATATATATATATATATATATAGTATATATATATATATATCTATATATATATATATATATATATATATATATATATATATATATATATAAACCGGTTTGCTGCGTTACAAGATCCAGAGGAGGTGGAAATATCAGTTCAATATGAAGAAATCGCCAACAATGTACTTCAAACGGCTGCTTCAATAGCACCAGAAGAAAAATGTCTCAAACAAACAAAAATCTCCAGTGAGACCATTGATTTAATGAAGAAACGGCGAGCAATGAGAAATGCAGGTAGTCCTTTTGGCAGGGTCGAGTACACTGAGCTCTGCAAAACTATAAGAAAACGTATCAGAGAGGACACGCGCCGATTCAATATGCAGCTAGTGCAAAAAACCCTGGAAGAAAACAAAGGAATTAACAAAGCTAAACAGAAGCTGAGAAACAAAAGAACGCAAATATATGCTTTAAAGCGTGAGGATGGCACAGTGTGCAGGACGCGTACCCAAATGTTAGAGATTGTCAGAAGGTTTTATTCCCAGTTATATGAAGATCAGAGCCAGTCAGGGACAGCAATACCCACGGAAGAACAATATATAATACCAGATATCCTAGTGGAGGAAGTAACAAATGCTATAGAATTGATGAAGAACGGCAAGGCTCCAGGAAAGGATAGTGTAACTGTTCGAAATGCTAAAAGCTGGTGGTCGGACGTTACATAAAACACTGGCAAAATTATACTCAAAATGCCTCAAAGAACAAAAAGTACCTGACTTATGGAAAAATGCAGAAGTGATCCTTTTACATAAAAAAGGAGCACAGGAAGATTTAAAGAACTACCGTCCAATAAGCCTCCTATCAGTGATGTACAAAGTTTTCACTAAGATAATTTCTAAAGAATATTAAAAAAACTGAATGACGCACAACCAAGAGAACAAG
>JARFXV010000292.1:7500-152500 GCA_031761425.1 Cosmopolites sordidus
AGAATGTTCTAGAAAAATCCGATTAACGCAAAAAACTGCTACGGACCACTAAATGACGCCCGTACCCGTACTGACGACGCATCAGATGTTAAACTCCCCCTGCACCATCAATCTAATTACTTTATTTATACACCTCGTAGATTATGCCAAATACCAAATTACACCAAATAATTCGTATATCCCTCATCCATCATCAGCCTATTAAAGTCCAATGCTGGACGGAGGCCTCCCTTAAGAGCTTCCACTGTGTTCGGTCCTGCGCTGCCTGCATCCAGTTTATTTGGATGCGTTTTAGGTCATCAGTCCATCTGATGGGGGCACGTCCTCTGTTTCTGAAGGCTTCCGATTTTGGTCTCCATTCGAGGATTCGTTTTATCCGCCTGTCATCAACCGCTCTCGCAACATGACCCGCTAAGTTCCACTTCGACATCGCTATTCTTTTGTTTTTGTACCACAGTAATCACTTTCGTTCGTTTGCGTATTTCTGTATGTGGTATTCGATCTTTGAGAGAAACTCCCAGAATTGTGTGGTCTCTGCACCATATCTGATGACTGGAAAGACACACTGGTTGAAATTCTTTCTCTTCAAACAAACCGGCAATTCTTTAATATATATCTCATATTTCCGAAAGCAGCCCAGGCAAGCCCAATTCTTCTGGAGATTTCACGAGTCTGATTGTCTGAGCTGATACTAATCTCATGTCCCAAGTACTTAAAAGATGTAGTTTCCTCTATTCTGATACTATCGATGTAGATGCCCCCGCCAAGTACCAGATTTGTTATAATTTGGGTTTTTGCGTAGTTGATTTTGAGTCACACTATCTTGGAGACCTCGTTGAGATCTTTTAACATCACAATAGCATCATTCAGACGGTCAGCTATTAAGACTAAGTCGTCGGCGAATCTCAAGTGGTTGAGGTTTTCACCGTTAATGTTCACTGCTAAACCGTCCCATCGAATGTGTTTACACATGTATGGAAGTAAAGTATTGAAAAGTGTTGGTGAAATGATGTCGCCTTGGCGAACACCTCTTCCTATATCAAATTTGTTTGTGTTGTCGTGGAGTAGGACATTTGCAGTGGCATTTTCATAAATGTGTTTGATGAGTGCAGTATAGCGGTAGTCAATTCTACAATCTGATAGAGCAGTTAACATCATATACTGGTCCACTGTATCGAATGCTTCCTCGTAATCTATAAAGATAAGCATTAGAGATTTATTAAACTGCATCGACTTTTTTATGAGGCTTTTTAGTATTTGGAGGTATTTACAGGCCATAGCCTGTTCTGCAGGCCGCTTGTTCTCGCGGCTGGTGTAAGTCTAGCGTGTTGCATAGGAGATAATTCTTATAAGTTAAAAGTAACTGTATATCATTTTCGATTAATTTATATTTTTTATTAATAAAATATCTCTATATCAATAATTTCAAACGCATAAATTAATTAATCTCATAAATGTTATATAATTCTCCTAATTTCGTTTTGGAGATAAGCTTTTAGTTAAACCCGTTCTTCTTAATACAACTAATGTATTTAGAACATAATAAAATAAAGTTCAATTAAAAACCATTTTCAAAGCTTTATTTTTCGCAACAATTACATCATTTTTTAAACCACAAAATTCTGGATCAAAAAATTATAATCTAAATGAAATATTATTCTTTACTATTAGCATCTTCGTCAAGCCCTATATCAAATATTCCGCACATATTATTTTAAACATCCCCGAAAGCATCTTCTAAGTAAATACGCCTGTTCGTCATTGAAAGAAAGAGATTTTTATCTTCGGTAAAAACTCGCCTATAGAAAACGTTGCAATTTAGATAAGTAATGTTGAATGAACGGAAGTTGAAGTCTGAAAACCTGCACGGCTTTCCTCAAAATTGCAAACACAGCATTTCATTTGCTGAAAGCTGCCGTAAAGGGATTCCTTTTTTTGTTCTCGAAAAATAAATATCGCGGAGATTTCGAAATACCGATTCGTTGTAGGTTATTTAGCAAATCTGGGAAAGGTATTGAATAAAAATAAAGAAGTAATATTATACCTAATAAATGAAGTAGAAAATTATAAAATATATACTCTGATCAATAATGTCTTGTAAACTTTTATGAATTAAATCTTTTCAGGTTCACATACCCAATTTCGGTTGGTTAGAGTATGATCGAAAGCTACTACTTCTAGTAATGTTCGGCGTGCATTTTTTTTTCAATAAGTCACAATACTTATAGATATATATATATATTCGAATTCAATATTTATAACGAAAAATTGTTGGATTTTTTTGAATTAAACCTTCCCAATTCCCGGTTCCTTATTAAAATATTTGTCCGTATAAAAATTGGGTTTCCCTACTTATTTGTAAAAAAATTGTTACCTGGATACGTGCCTCAGGCAATCCAATTTTCTCGGCTAGCCTTTCTCTGGCGAAGACGTCTGGATAATGGGTGCGTTCAAATTCTGAAAATATAGAGAACATTTTACTAAAACAGTATTCGAAAATTTTTTCTAACATCGCTGAATATTATTTATACTCCAGTTATCAGATTTAAAATTGTTAATATTCGATTTTTATTTTACAGAATTAATTCTATTGAGTTATATATCCATAGTTATATAACAAGGCATAAACAAATATTCTAGAATAATCGATCCATTTTTATTGGCATATATTAGTTATCAGTTATTGTACATGAATATATATATATATATATATATATATATATATATATATATATATATATATATATATATATATATATATATAGTATATATATATAGAGGAATAACTTAAGGTAATTAATTTATATGCTTTTTGAGACTAGTTAAATTCCAATTTCAAAATTTAATAGCGATACATAACATACTCAAGAAAAAAAATTCTATAAATTTAAAAATAAAATGTTGTTTGTTGTCTCCATTGTGTTCTGTTGGAGGCAGTCACCTCCCATTAATGACTACCATTAAAGCTCTTTAATGTGTTGCATGGGGAACATCGTTGTAAAACCGTTTCTAACATCCTTGCCTATGTTCACCATATAGTATACGCTTTTCTAGACGATGATCATCCAGTTTATCTAAATACCCTGCCCGACGTAGGTGCCCTTTTCTCAAGAGAACCACTTTCGCGAAACGGTTAGCTCCACCGAGAACTTCCATATTAATCTTTTATGGTACCACCTGATCCCTATTATATGTCTCAGATGACATTGCTATGTGCTCTCGAGAACCCTCAGGTTTCCTGTATAGTACCTACGACTCACAACCACGCATTCTACGGCCACCTCTACTCTCAAGAACAGGTAATGATTTCCGAAAACTATGTGGCAAAGTTTCCAAAAGGCTCTATTAGCATAGGTAATTCGGTTGCGGATTTCCGAGTCCAGATCTCCTTTAGAATTTACCAGACTATTCAGGCAGCTATAAAAGATTCCACATACTCAACTGGATAGCCAGATGTATAAATGTTGTTGTTATAATAGGATGAATTACCACGAAGAGCCATAATTTTACTTTTATTTAATGTTATATAATAAGTCCTAGTGCTTCATACACCCAGATATGTAGTAAGAATTTGTTGAAGCATCAGAGGATCGTGGGCTATTAATACACAATCATCCGCGTACATGTTCTATGATGTAGCGTATTTAGGTTTTGGTTTTAGCTTTAAGGCGGGACCACCGCAACGTCTCTATCACCAATCACCGGGGAATATTTCATAACTGGATCAATTGAAGGGCGCTTGAGGGGCTTATCTAGAAACATCCACTTTCAACACAATCATTCGCTTGCACACATGTTTCAGGATTTGACTGCAGCATTCCATGATCTACATTTTGAAATGTTTCCACATGCTTTATATTCGCTGAATTTGGCTCACCCCGATTACTTTCTCTTTCCAAATCTAAGAAATGGTTTAGCGGATAAGGAAAACTTCAAGTGATCGGATTATTTTATAGAGTTAGGCAAATAGTTCGAAAGTCGTTGGTCTAAATGTATGAAGTGTAAAGAGACGTTTAAAAATGAAAATAATTTTTTGAAAATCATGTTTGCTTTATCAGACCGAGAACTTTTCGAATAACCCTCATATTTAACAACACCCGAATTTACCATCACACCATTAATAACCTAACTAGATACTTTGCAACAATTTTGTATGTGGATAAAAGGCATCGAAGACAACTTCGACAGTTGGTCAGGATTTAACTTAAATTGTAAGCATTTAGGATTGTCATATAATACCCAGTTTTCATGATATGAACGATTTTATAGATAAAATTTTCTCTTGTAAATCACAACCCTTGTAAATCACATCATAAAAAATGGGCCTTGTCGAATTTTTAAAATTTTGTCTTTAAAAAGCGATTTCATTATTTGGTGTCACTTTTATACTTCTTGTGTATTAGGATAACTTACGCGAAAGGGGTACATATAATTTCCGAAAGGAACCTTAACATGGAATAGAGAGCAAATAAGCATGGAGGATATAGTAGAAAAGGATCCAACATTGGATGTTGATGATAATATATCTCCATTTTTTTACCCCATATCCGGCATTTCTATTTGCGTTTATTTTGGGTTTTTTTATTGCGTTTTTTTTAATAAAAATTTATGTCCTCTATTGAATCATTTGACTATTTGCTTGTACCAATTAATACATTTTTTTTACAAAATAAACTGAACGAAAAAATTATTTTTTTGTTACGAAATGCTATAACGTAATTATATATTTAATGACAATCTCTAGAAATGCCTTAATCTTACTGTATATCACACGCCAATCCATTTATATCATTTCTTTTACAGTATCAATATTTCTTGATGATACATATGTTGAGAGGCGACTTTTATAACATTCGTCATTAAGACTTAGATGTCAATGCTTAAATTCTGCAAATAAGTTAGAGAGACTTCAATAATATGCTGCTTCATTACCATAAATCAAATCAAGAAGTTCAATTGTTGTTTACTTACATTTAATGTCATAGCAAAGTTCAAACTTCAGTTCAGTCCACATATTCGGGCGAAATTTATTTTTTTACAAAACTGTTTTTTAAGCGCCTTGTAAAGGAAATTTTTTGGCATGCTTTTGATCTGTCAATAATTTTTGAGCTCAGAAATGGCATCCTTATGTTAACGATGGTTATAGTATGGTATATTGTAAGAAGGAGTATTCCTTTTTGTTGGCTTCTGTCTGTTACGGACAATTTACTAGCTCATTAGGTCAGTCTGGCGTAAAACCATAACTTCGTTACTGTTTATACAATTTAGAACGTATCACTATAATCAAGGTCAGAAGCCAAACCACAGGGTGACAGGTTCGAAAAAGTATTGCTTTCTATCACCACTGGAAGCATCCAGCTTTATCCGGCTTGGTATTGGCGTGACAATGGTTCAAAAATGTTTGATGATACTCAACGTCACAAATATACTTCTTCGAAATTCACCGAAAATCTACGGATCAAATACTACTTCACTGGCTTACGCCAATACTTTCTCTCAATAAAATGGAAGTGATACGATGGGTATATTAATGGCACGTCCAAATCGTCAGTATTTCTCGATTACAACAACTTTTGCGGTGATACCAAGGGGTAACAAAAGTATGTACAGGTACTGATATTTTCAATGACCTTAATCCATCTATGAGTTTTCTAGAGCTTGTCTTTGAATTTGCAAAAACAGTTGCTCTTCAACGATGAAATCTTCCCCTATCTCCAAGATTCATGTCTGCCTCTCGAAACCTTTTAAACCACAGCTGAGCGGTACAAGATTTATACTTCCTCTACTTCGCAAATCTCACGAGCGCCGTTAATCTCTTTGAAGCTTTTTTTAAAATAATGTTTTAAAAACTTCCCTAATTTTGCGACTTATTTCACTGATTTGAATGTTTTTTGTAAAAAACCGTCGACTGAATATTTCCCTGTGAGATCACTGTAAGACTGAAGCAATAATTTTATTTGTCGGAGCAAAAAGTTAAAATCGGATTAACTCTATGAGGAGTGAGGTAAAATCCTTTATTTATAAATAGTGGAAAAATGCAAATAATTTTCTTATACCTAAGTATGTAATATTTGTCAAAAAAACGACCTGTTAAAAGACTCTGTATAATGAATTTTGAATATAAATGAAACCACCTTTAAAAATATTCAAACTTAAACAAAAAACACAAATATATTTGCCAACCTTATATCTGTAACTCTAACTTCTATTATACGAATATATACACAATGAAATCCGTGATATAATTGAATTATATTCATTATATAAGAAAACAATTGAATTCTTAACTTAAACAATTACCGAAACGCTTTCCCGAAGATAAAATGTTGTTACCTTTTTCTAAGCTATCGATTTGCTCGTTCGTAAACGATGTTCTGTTTCTTTGGAGTTTTCTTTTTAGTCTTAATCTAAGTTGAGAATCTTCGTCACCTGATGAATTGTGTTCCGAATTGCCATCTGATGTGTTTTCGTGCATCGCCTCAGCTGAAACAAAATTAAACTATTTTAGCTTGACCTGTCTATTTCATTAAAACGAGCTTTGAAAATTCCATTGGAATAAACATGATAAAAAAACCAAAATCAAACAAAAACCGAAACGACAAAAGTGGAAACAAAAAATCGATCGCAACAAAACTCACCGGATAAAGCATACGCAAAGGGAGATAAAATAATTTGGTTTATAGGGGGACCGTTGTTTCAAAATGAACATAACTTCCACAAGAATGAACTTGCGCTGTCCAATTTAAACTAGTAATTGTGTTAGCGGTAAATTTCATCGAAACAGTCGCAACGTCATGATTCAATGGGAGACAACGAAGATTCCACCTCGATTATTAGACGTGAAAATGCTAACTGGACAATAAGCTCTACGATGTCGGATTATGATTTTCATGCAGCGAAATTCACAGCCTCTTTTGAAACATTTTTCTTAAAAAATGTTAAAATATATGTTCTCTTTTCTAGAATTGGTTTTAAAATTCGCATTAGGTTTGAACAGAAACCGAATGCGCCCCAAATGGTATTAGTCATCTAATTTAGTTATAGCAGCCAAAATTAACTATTTTTGAAAATTATATTAGCATACTAGTTTTTAAATATATTTAAAATGAAATTAAAAATATGGCCGAACATTTTAAATTACATAACAAAAGAGCCGCGTATTCTCTAGTTAAAAGGGTGAAAGAGGGATAGCAACTTAAGACGATCCTATGCAAGGATACCAAAGGCAATATTATAAGTAATGCGGAAGATATAACATTAAGATGGGCGCAATACTTTGAACACCTCCTCAATCTGAGCCCATCATCCGCGCCAACAGCAGCAGCAGACATAATAGCAGGTACAACTGATATAATAGCTGATGAAGGATCTTTGAGTCCTACACTCGAAGAAGTAAAAACAGCCCTGAGGAACGACCCAAACAACAAAGCGGCTTCTGAAAGTTTCTCCTACACAGATTAATCACGGACATATGGACGTAGGAAATACTTCCTGAAGATTGGCGCAGGAGTATCAGACGTCCAATTTATAAATAAATAAGGTGACAAACTCTGCTACAAAAACTACCGAGGAATATCCTTGTTGTGTACGTCTTATAAGTTCTTGACGAATATTCTAGAAAAGAAAATTAAGAAAAGAAGGCGGATTTACAGCTGGGCGATCGACCACGGACCAGATATTCTCAGTTAAGCAGATGCTGGGAAATAACATTGATGTGCACCAGGTATTTGCATGTTGGAGTTTGTAGTTCCACCGAAACTGATTTCACAAATCAGAGTAGAAAATGATCTGACTTCCAGTTTTAGAACTGGCAATTGCCCTAAACAAGGTGATTGGAGCAAGAGGCTGGAGAATAGAGAGAGGAGTCTGGAGAATACAGCGGTTGCAATAAAATCTCCAAGACCAACTCGGTGATCATTTCCAGAGTAATTTTTGCTCAATGTGGCCGTGCGTTATCTTGAAGAAATGACTTCCCTTCTTTCCTTGCCAGTTTATGGCATTTTTCCTCCAGAGCGTCACTAACACGAATCAGTTACTGCTGATTACAATTAGCAGTGACCCTTTGACTAAATAGGAGAAAGTCATATTACATGATGCCCAACTAATCCCACCATCTACACAGCAATGCCGTTTTAGCGTGGATATATGCTTTTAAGTTTCAAGTTAATGGCTCACCAGAATCACTCGAATGTGAATTAATTTTTCGTCAGAGGTCACAATCTTACGCAAGAAGTTCTTTTTCTTGAATTTGGACAGCAATTACACAACACCAAAGCGTCTATTCTCATTCCCGGTTGTGCATTCATACGCACTCTCCCCTTGATTTCTCCCGAGCTTATGTAAACGTTTAGAAACGGTATTATTGCGCTGTTACTCTGAGCTCCTGTCCGAGCAGTAGCAGGATACGACAAGGATTTTCAGCCAGCAGTGCTTACAATTCTTCATCCTCCAGTTTTTTTTTCTGTCTCGGATGTTTTGCATCATTTAAGTCAAAATTTTCAGTTCAAAATGACTACAACCTCAACATTCAGTACTGCACAAAACAGCCGCACAAACCATGTCTTGAGCCTCCCCCTCCTTTTTTGTCAGTTGAAAGGCAAAAAGAAGGTAGTGTTGTTGCAGAAGGCAAAACTGTTGCTTTTCGAGGGATATACCTCGTTTTGAGGTAGAAAGATGGCGCTTTAAAATAACCATATGACGGGAAAAAATTATGTTTCGAATGGGTTCTGCAGTTGATGAAACATAGGAACCGAAGTTCAAGTTGGGAACCAATATATTACAATTTAAAAATTTAAGGATATAACTAGGAAAAGGCCAACTTAGTAGCTTACTTTACTAAATATTTAAATATAAACAATGATTATGTTGAAAAAATCAAAGAAAAACCTTTCTTGATCAAAATTAAATAAATCTTTTGGACAAACTAAAAACATTTATTCAAAATAAAAGTACGAGAATGATGTAAAGAAAAGAGTTTTCATTGCCAATTCTGAAATATTTCAATTTATCACCATAGAATACATATTATAATGTAGAACAAAATGAGTATATTAAAATATTTCAAGAATTTAAAAGTTCAAGGATACAAACAGGAAAAAAAAAATGATGTTGAAAAATCAAAGACAAACTTTTTGTGGTCAAAATTAAATAAATCACAATCATAAACAAGTTAAAAACATTAAT
Organism: Cosmopolites sordidus; assembly: GCA_031761425.1. Taxonomy (NCBI): domain Eukaryota; kingdom Metazoa; phylum Arthropoda; class Insecta; order Coleoptera; family Curculionidae; genus Cosmopolites; species Cosmopolites sordidus. Next base: position 16,684 of record JARFXV010000292.1, read on the forward strand.
TCAGAATAAAAGTATGAGAATAGTCTAAAGAAAAGAGTTTTCGTTACCAATACTGATGTATTTTAATTTATCACCATAGAATATATATTATAATATTGAACAAAACGAGTATTCATTTTGAATAATGATTCTTAACGGAAAAGGCATTTAAAAACAAACTGTCTCCGCTCGAACGACAAAACGAAAATCAGAAAGATCGAATCGCGTTTTCGCCACAATGACAATGCGCCGCAATATTTGAAATCTCCCCGAATTGGCGGAAAACAAGACCCCCCAACATGTGCGTCCACCGGCAAAGCAGGCAGTCAGCACCAGAGAACTTGGCATCTCTATATATTTCCCACCCTGTTTTACGCGTCCCTATTTACTTCCGCTTCTGTAAACTCCACCCTATTTCGTATCCACCCTCGCTATTTCATTTTCCTTGTTTTATTTTATCTTCTGATCCTTTTTCCCCCGGCCGCTCTCTTCTCCCGTTCCGTTTCGTTCTCTCCCCCATTTCCCCTTCGTTCGAAGCGCCCCTCCCGACTGCCGTGGGGGATGCTCGCTGTTTTTATTTTCTGCCGGCTAAATCTCTATTCAGGACTTTGCATAATTTTAGGTTCTTCAAATTTTTAGCTTATATTGTTTCGTAAGAAAATGGAAAATTTCAAAATTTCGTTCTTTTCGACGAGTATTTCGAACTTTTAGTACGGCAGGTTTTAGTAAGGTTGAAATTTAAATGACTATTAATCTTATCAAAATCATTTAGTTTCAATTTGAATCTTTAGACAAATGGAAATGTGTTGCAGCTAACAGGCTTTCTAAAGATTTTTTGAGATAATTTTAAATAATTCCAAAAACTCATTTAAATTCATTTAAATTTATTTAAATAGTTCACATTAATATGTCAAGGAAAAATTAAAAGAAAATGTTGAAGTGTTATTTAGAAATAGTACCAATAAGATAAAATCAGATATAAAACAAGGATATGTGCTGAGCCCCTTAATATTTTGATTGCTTATTAATCAAGCTATATGAAGTAATTATTTACAGACGATATGATACTGATAGCATATACCGAACAAAATTTAGTAAAGGATTTAAAAATTGACCAAAGAAAACCTAAGAAGGTAAGTGGAAATTAATGCCGACAAACTAAATCATGATCATATCGGTAAAAGAAAATAACCACTAAATAGAACTAGATGGCAAAATATTGGAACAGGCTAATATGTTCAATTATTTAGGTGCAACAGAGAAAGATGGAAAAATAAATAGAAAAGTAACTGAATAAATAAGCAAGGGGGGAATTATGGCCAATGTCATTATAAGAATAATGATGATGGCTGTCAACCCGATACGAGTATGACTTCAGCCATGGCTGTGAGTTTTTCTGACCCATTATTGAAGAATTATGGATTTTATAGTGGTTGAGATAACCCAGCTTGGATCTACATGTTCTTCCGTATGTTGGACATTAAGGGTCAGGAGGATACAGAATTGGTACACGATGTAAAGTCTGTTTAGCTTTTCGCGTCTGCCTTTTAACTGCGGTTTTTTGGCGATTATCTTCCTTATGAAACTGCACGGCTCTGTACGTCTTCTCACACCATTTAGGTCTGTCGTTTGCTGTCTTCCCACTATGGACGCTCTTTACATAGACTTCTTTAAAGACGATTTTATTACATTTTTATATCCGATTTTTTTACATATATAACCATTTTACATATATATATGACGATTTTATTACATATTTTTATTACATCTTTTTAGACATCCCAGATGTCGTTTCTTTTTCTTTAATTCACCATAACGGATTTACTATGGCATCCTAGTGCCCTGCATCCTCTGGCAATGATCTAATCATCTCAGCTGACTTTTAATGATCTGGGATTCTATGCTCAAACTGGTACCGCGTTCAAGTACCTTCGCATTGGTCCGATAATCTTGCTATATTATTCTCAAGATTTTTCTGATGCAGCCTTAATGAATCATCTCGAGTTGTTTTTTTGCTTCCGATACAGGACCCATGATTCAGCTCCATATAGAAGGGTGGGAATTATTATGGCATTGTAAACACTGATTTTAGTATTTTTCCTTAAGTCTCGGTTATTGAACACTCTTCTTATTAAATGTCCAAAATTAGCACCAGCACACGTTATGCTATATATAACCTCCTTTTGCAGGCTGGCAGAGCAGGAAATTTGACTTCCCAGATACAGGAAGCATGCTACTTCTTCCAGTGGCTTACCATTCACAACAACATCAGCCATCTCTCTATCCCTATTTAGAGCTGTTTGTTACAGTATTTTCGTTTTTTATAAGAATAATACATTTTTAGAAAACATGAAACACGAAAATTCAATGACAGGAAATTGAATCTCAAGCAGATCTAAACGATACCATTAGAAGATACTGAATAATTCACATCTCATCGCTCATACATATTTTTAACATATATTTAACATAGAGTTAACTGATATATAAACTATATCTTATACACAAAAACTGACCCACTTCCTTGTTTGCCTTTATGCCTTTTAAGTTTCTGTATGCGGTTGCAAACATTTATTCGCAAAATAAACGGTTTAAAAATGTTTTTATTATGTGGTGAAATATTTTTCGTACGCTACAAAGTTAAGATTCTTGGGGTTATGTTAAAAGTGCTAAAATACCGCGAATTTGTGCACCACGTCGATTCACACAACTATCCAAATTTGCAAAATGATTAGCAATTAGCTTAAAAAACCGATTTTAGTTTCCTGAAATAGCAAGTTTAGACATTACTGTTTGTACGGTTATGAAATGAATAAGGTGGTTTGTGGATCGGAGTTATGACAAATTACGAGGTTCTGGTCATCCTAGAATGCCTGGTTGTAAATTCATGTGAACATTTTTGGTGAGTACGTCATTCTTTTGTTGCAACTACGAACAAGCTGTTTCGAAGATGACTGTTAATTGACATTGATGGCTGTTAATTTACTTGCAGTTGGGATGAGTGCATATTGTTCTTACTAAGTGGTTCCTGCTACAGCAAGCTACAGCCGCGTAACTCAGAATGGTGCTGAGTTAGCACTGAATGAGTCTTGGAATCGGTCACTATTTGCTTTACTGATGAGTCTAGTTTTTATTTAATGGCCATAATGGAAGTAGAAGTGTTAAACGTTTTCGGAGTGAAAGAGGAATGTAACTTCCACATTAGAACGATATATGCTTGGAAAACAACCAGAATACAACTCATCAAACAGTGCATTTTCTAGAAGTGTCTGTGAAAACAACACTCGCCTAGCTAACGAGTTTCCCAGATTTATCATTGAGAGCGTATGTATGTTATAGCATTCGTCATACCTTTAAGTAATTCCTTGACTGTCAACAACTTTAAACGAACTTAAAGCATATATCGGGTCTGGAATACATTACCACAAGAAGAGATAGCTCATCTAATTCGGTTCATGCCTCGCAGAATTGCAAAGTATTTATTATATAGAAATAGAGTTACATAATATTAATACCATTATAGTGTACAGAAAAATTTCATATATATATATATATATATATATATATATATATATATATATATATATATATATATATATATATATATATATATATATATATATATATATATATATATATATATATATATATATATATATATATATATATATATATATATATATATGTATATATATTTTCTGTATAATATAATAATAATAATAAATATAATATATATATATATATATATATATATATATATATATATATATATATATATATATATATATATATATATATATAATATATATATATATATATATATATATATATATATATATATATATATATATATATATATATATATATATATATATATATATATATATATATATATATATATATATATATATATATATATATATATATATATATATATATATGTTACATCTAATATTTTCACGGATGGTAAATAATGTTTATAAATCATTACGGGTGTCGATTTTCCTTCTATTTATTTTTCTCAAATCCGTATATTTTAAGAGATACTTATAAAAAACTACGATTTTATCAAAAAATGAACTTAAGCACGTGTATATATGTATATATATATATATATATATATATATATATATATATATATATATATATATATATATATATATATATATATATATATATATATATATATATATATATATATATATATATATATATATATATATATATATATATATATATATATATATATATATATATCTTGGTTGACATTAACATTTCGCAAAATGTCGCACTCAGGGATGTTTTTGCAACCAATCGATTGTCTGGTAAGATGTGTGATGAGCTGGACCGTCTCATTGGAAGAAAATATCTTTTATATGTCCATTTATCAGTACCAGAGCAAAGTTATTCTGTTAACATATTTCTATGGCATTCATCATTAACACTAACACGATTTCCATCATTGTCTTCGCAAAAAAGGTGTTATCACTCCTTCAGCCCAAAAACCGGACCAAACAGTGGATTTTTCAGATTTTCTGAAGATGAAGAGGTAACTCCTAAATTAGTTGAGGATTGAGGAGCCGGCCAAAATCACGGCTCAGTTCACAAACTCATTTGCCCAGTGCGCTTCATAGGAAAAGACTATTTTATCCCCACTTATATATGAGTAACATTTACATCTCAAACACTGTCACCGCTATTACGTTTTACCGTAATTGCAATTGGAAAACTTTTTATTTATATATTTTTGGTTTGTTTATGCGTGAAATCGAAAACGTAGTGGCCCTAGTGAAGAAAATATCGCGGCTGTTCGTGAAAATGTTGCTGAGGACGATAATGTGTCTGTTCCTCACCGTTCTCAAGTGTTGGGCTTATCCAAGATGACCACCCGACATATTTTGCCTTTGGATCTCCGTTTACACCCATACTAGATTGTACTGGCACAAGAACTTAAGCCAACTGACCATGAACGTTGGGAGTTCGCAGATTGGGCGTTGAAAGTAATTGAAAACGATCCAGATTTTCATCGCAAAATCATCTTCTACAATGATGCTTACGTTTTGGTTAAACGTCTATGTCAATAAGCAAAATTGTCATTATTGGTGTTAGTCAAACCCACATGTGATTCATCAGGCCCCATTACATTCCCAAAGAATCAATGTTTGGTGCAGATTGTGGTACGGTGGCATTATCGCGCCGTATTTTTTTAAGAACGCCGAAGGACGGACCGTTACTGCGAATGGCGAATGCTAACATGCCATATTATCCGATTTTGTCTTTCCAAAAATTGATGAATTTGACGCGGATATATATTTTCAACAAGACGGCGCAATTTGCCACATAGTACGCATTACGATGGACTTATTGAGCAATCATTTAGGAGATTCGGTTATTTCATGGAATGACCCTTGCAAGTGGCCATTAAGATTTTGCGATTTACCACCTTTATACTATTTTCTTTGAGGCTATGTTCAATCACAGGTTTCCACCAACAAACCCAAGCAACCAACAGAGCAACCATAGTCGCCATACCACCCGTATGCTCTATCGTGTCATCGAAAATTGGTTCAATCAGTCACTTGAACGTTATTTTGTTTAAATCATAAATGACATAAAATATACCATCTAATAAAAGCACTTTGAAGTTTTACTTCAAATTCAAATCCTATCCCTCTTATTGGGAAACCCTTTATAGTCAATTATGTAATATTGAAACAATAATTTACATTACACATCATTTTTGAAAAACTCTTTATTTTTTCACGTGGTTTTTGCAAATGAAAATGCAAAAGGAACTTTTTTGCAACCGTATTATCGGCATCCGACATAAAACTTCATATCTCCAAATCATAACACTAATTAAAATGCGAACCCGAAACCAACTTGAATAAACAAATACTAAGTACCGAAGAACAAACAAATTTCAATTAACTTCAGAGCCTACTTTCATTTCCATTCATATATTATTTTAAAGCTCAAATAAAATTGCTACACTGTGTTCGGGCTCGTAATAACATTTTCAGCTGCATTCGCGCTCTGAAACCAAATTACGAGGATGAAAGCTCATTAATGTACTAAATTATTACTGCAGGATATTACGTTTTAATGCAGTTTAATCATCGCCATGTTTGTTAAGCTTCGTTTTTATACGATTCTTTTTTTTTAGGATTTTTTTCGCAAAATAGTATTGTTTACCTTTTCCTGGAAAAAACTGGAATTAACATGATTAATAGAAATTGGTTGTTTGTTGTATCAGTAGTTGAATAACGAATTTGTAGTCCAAAGCTTATAATTATGTCTATATAATTATCTAAAATATTATAGAAGATGCAAAATATGAAGGTTAACGAAGAGGGTAAATATAAAGGTGATCAAAAATTTTTGTACGAGGAAAAGATGAAAAATCATATACTTTTCCGATAGATGGCAGTGCGATCACAAACGTAATTACATTTCTGAAAAGTAATTTCTAACTTTCTAGTATTATAATACATTTAGTTTGTTTTGACAGTTTTCGGAACAGATAAGTTCGATATTGGTTCAAACCAAACAAAACTTGAAAAAGCATTATGAAGATGTTGTGCCTTTACATCTCATGGTTCATAAATGGTTTATTGAATTTCAACGTGGTCAAACCAGCACGAATTACTCCGCTCTTGAACTTGGATATTAGCCTGGTTTTTATATTAGCCCGTAATTTCCTACCTATTTTGAATGAGATTGCTACCCGAAACAGGACATGGATTTTCTTTTGTTTGGGGCCTCTTGCTGGCTCAGTCTCTCCGCGCTTAGAATATCCAGTTGACGCCCCTGCTGTGGAAATTGTCGACAGAATCCATAATATTGTGTTAACTGATCCCGTAGTGAACGTTAAAGAGATTGCAGTAATACAATTGAAATTGAATGATAATTCGAATATAGTGGAAATTTAGACATACGTCCTTTTGATATTGTTTAGATGATAAACATATCGGGCGAACTCGTACGAAACATTATACACGAAGATTTGGGCATGAGTGCCGCGTTTGCTCACTACGGACCAAAAAAAAGTAAGTGACCATTTCACAGCGGTGTATAGACATGTATAAGCGCAATGCAAAGGACTCTGTGCGGCAATTCCTGACTGTTGATGAAATTTGAATTCATCACTAGACACCAGAAATGAAGGAATAATAAGAACTGACGTTGAAAAAACTGCGTTAAAAAAAATAAATTGGTTCTCAAGCAAAAAAAAGTATTTTTTATTAAAAGAGTACCTGAGTTTTCACTCTACCCTCGTATATTTGGCTGATGTTTGAACATAATTCAGTCATCCAATGTAATATTACGAGAGTCATATACGGGTTAGAGAATATTCAGAATTAAATGGGAACACGAATAGTCTAAATTAAGACCAAGAAGAGGTGGTACCTTAGGAAATTATTCTAGGTTCACTGTTGTATTTACTACAGTAGTACTATCAGTAACAGAACAAACTATCACTGTTACTTTAGCTGATAATACTGGCGTACTAACAATGGGAAGAACTGAACAAGAAAAAGGGACAGAAAAAAAAAACAATAAGGATCTAATGAAGAACTCCAAGATCTTAATTATGTTAACAATTGACTTAATGCATGGACAAAATGCTGACACATTAAACTTAATCGAAATAAATCAGTGCGTGCATTTATAAATAGATGCACCAAACAGGTGAGTGACTTTTAACAATCCTATGACCCCCTTCACAAACACATCTAAAGATCTGGGAATGAACTTATATACAAAACTGAGATGGAAAGAGCACAAGAAAATGGGGAGGAGTTAATCCCAAATACAGAAAAATATACTGACTATTAAGAAATGTTGAAGTGACAATACGTAATAAACTACGTTAGTTATATATACACAGTTCTCAAAAACCATGTTTAGACACACGTCATTCAACTTTGAGGCTGTAACAATACTATCAACAGTAAAACTATTCAGCGATTCCAAAATAAATTGTTAGATAAAGATAAAGAATCCAAGATAAATTGTTAATGCCCTTTTGTATGTAAGAAATAATGAGCTCATCGTAACCTTGATGTGCACATGGTTGCAGACGAGGTGATATGATTTGCTAGAAGCACGAAGAATGGCTTCACAAACACGTTAACGTTGATGAAATATAGCTTCTTGGCTAACCTGGGATAATAAGAAAACTCAAAAAGGTTAATCCATTTGAATCAGTGCAATGGAAGCCAAAAGCAGAATAATATGCTCATGTGTACTGTACTTAGTGAGAAAAATGTAAGGAACACTAGTAGGCAACTTTAGTCTCTCTTTAGTTTTAAAATTCTGATAGAACAATATTATTCGTTAATCGTAGCATTTAGATGTTATCACTTATATAAATGATTCAATTAAGAGAAAATATAAATTTTCGTATCAATTATATTTTAAATCAATTGTATTTTAAACCATTATTTATCTCTTGAGTTGCTCTTTCGTATTATGTATTACTTATTGATTAACAATTTAATATTTAAAGCAACCTAAGAAGTAATAAAAAATGAAAATAAGCATAAAAATGAAAGGTTCTTGGAAAGGGAAAAATTGATCAAAAAATGCAATCGACGGTAGATCGATTTATCAGATCAACCACGTTCACGTCTATCTGTTACTTGGTCTTCAAAACCTGGTAGATTTGAAGGCATTGAAGATAGAAAAATCTATGGTTATACCCAGAACAAGTCGCGAAACCTGTGGTCCAACCAGACTTGTTTACTGAGAAGGTGTTGTGATGCACTTGGATGAATTTTTGATGGTAAAACTACCCAGCTCTGATTAGCAAAAATAAAATGTTTCTGCATCAGGACAAAATCAGACTGCATAATGCCGTACAAGAAAAACCTTCCCATAATTTAACATCCAGTGTTCAGTCCAGATCTTGCGCTGAGCAACTCCTACAATTTTTGTTCATAGGTAAACTTATTTTTATATTGGTAAACAAATTTTTGTTCATTGGTTAACTTCTTTAGTAGACAATACTACGTTAAACTGAACTAAGTACGAAATTGTATAAACATTTGTCTTTACTAAGGATTGGTACTCAAATAATATCGAACATACATAGGTGAATTTGAACCGCAGAATAGAATGGTTTTTAATTTTGGTGTAACATTAGTTAATTTTAGTCAACAAAATCTGACTATCTAGATTAAGTGTATTCTTAAGTGATTAAATTAAATGTAAATATTGATTGATTTGTCCGTTACTTTGTGATAGTTCATTCTTTAAAAAGGAATAAAACAAATAAAACAATGTTTTACTTTATTATCTACCACTTGTATTTTTAAAACAAAATTTGTGTGATTATAGTTTTGTAAAACGAGTTTAGATTCTCACACACTACTTTAAAACTAACGTTTTACAGCTGTTTATCTATTTATCTATGTACCTAATTTTATACTTTTATTGGGGTTAATTTTTTTCAATATTTTAAATAGTGGGGAATTTCGGAGATCCGCCTGATCGTTTAATAGATGTCTAGACGGATCTTTATTATATTTATAAATTTCAATAGCTTCTAAAATGTTTAATTTTTTTGCTTTTGGGCGCTGTATGTAAAACTTTCAAATTTGTAATCTCAGGAAATATATGTCCGGTATCTATGAAATGGTTCGCAAAATTAGAGTGTTGTTTCTTTAATATGTATGCAGATTTATGTTCTTTGTATCTGGTCTGAAAATTTTTGCCGGTTTGTTCAACATAGCAGCTACTGTACTCGTTGCAACTTAACATATAAACTCCACATTTTGTATTTGCTGATGTTTTATCTTTGGAATTAAAAATTAATTTACTGGTTGACTGGGTGGTTTTAAACGCTATTTGTAAATCATGTTTCCTCAAAGAGCGAGCTATTTGTTCTGACATTGGACCAAAATATGAATTTTACATTGTTTGTAAAGATTAACCCGAATAAAAGTATAAAATTAGGTACATAGATAAATAGATAAACAGCTGTAAAGCCTTAGTTTTAAAGTAGTATTTGAGAATGTAAAATTGTTTTACGAAACTATAGTCACACAAATTTTGTTTTAAAAATAAAAGTGATAGATAACAAAGTAAAAAATTGTTTAATTTCTTTTTAATAAATGTAAATAGTTAGAATCAGAACAATCCGTCTAAGATAAAATATAACATAATTATATATAATATAGATATAAATAGATATAATTTCATAAAAAGTGACATAAAATATGTAAATAAATTAATTTTCCGTACCTCTTTTCTGGAGTTCATCTCTGGATATTTGCGTCGCCAGCGACGGCGTTGGAGGCAGTCCAAGATGGGGTGCCGTGGGAGTGCCCGGATACCAGGCCCAGCCGGGGGCCTGGCCATTGAACATCCGCAATTTATCGTAAACAGATTCGTTTTGTGCATTGGCCTGTTGTTCTTTTTGGCTTGCCAAATTTCGAAGCACCCTGTTTATCGAGGAGACCTGTAAAAAAAATTAACGTTTATAATATATATATATATATATATATATATATATATATATATATATATATATATATATATATATATATATATATATATATATATATATATATATATATATATATAAACACAGTTTCAATGTATTAAAAATAATTAACTATAAAAATTGGATTACCCAATCAATATTCCAATTGATTTAACTCAAAATTGATTAATATAGGTAATTCTGATGATATGATGATGGATGGGCCCGGTCCCTGTCAAGCAACTAACAGAATACTCATTTTAGGGAAAACGCAGGTTGTTGTGCGTTCTACATAAGATTGTGGAAGCCAGCGGTTGGGGGTGTATAACTCCCAACTACTGTTGTCTCATTAGACGCAGTCTAAAGAAATAAAAAAACTGCATGTATAAGCCGTCCGACGGGAAATCGGCGAAAATATGGGTTATTTGATTGTGGATAGGGTCTCCCTATTCTTGACGAGAGAGCATATGTCGGTACCCTGATAAGCCTAACCACCAACAGACGAAACATGTGCCCTCCAATGTAAGAGATGGGTAGGGTTCAGTCACGGTCAAGCAACTAACATAATGTTCATTTTGGCGGAGACGCAGGGTGTTGTGCGTTCTACATAACATCGGCATAGCAGTTTTGTTTATTGATATAGCCGCTAAGATTTCCAGACGCCTCGTCACTACACAAAATTTTGTATCAAAAATTGATATTAACAGTGATGTGTCCTAAGATCCAATGTGTAAACGTATGGCGCTGTTACCCACTTTAGTGTTTAAATCAATCGGATCTTGTAAACATGTAGACCTAACTCGTTCGTCAATATGCACTATAATGTGACGTTGGATGGAATCAGTTATTGAGAAAATCGATGTATTAATGTCAATGTAGCATTCAAAACACAAAAACTTACTGCGGCATTTTTCCGCTCAACCATCGAAGCACGTTTAGGAGGTTTGGTGTCTAGAAGTGAACGAGTTGCTGAATTAATTAGGACGCGTATAGTGTTTTCACGTGACACTAGTTTAGGTAGAAATATTGTAAAGGACAATAATATGTCAACCTGATATATAGATGACAGCTATAAGTTACAACATCGAGTTGTGTGTTATCGAGCTGTATCACACATATATGCACATATGATGTTAATCAATCCATGGCACCTTCACAAACAGCAGTATAAAATAATGCCAGTTAAATTAATTAATTAATCTTGGCGTACACATATACTGTATACTAACGTAGCAAAAACATATATTTAAAAAACGTTAAAAGCTTGGTCTTCAACTAAGCAAATATACTGCATAATTGATCATAGGTCACAAACAACTTTCCTTGGAGAATTAGATATTGCTCTATAAAACTATACTGAAACCAGTCAGGACTTGCGGAATGCAAGTAACACTAACATAGATATCATCCAGAGGTTTGAAAATAAGGTTGATGCTCCTCACTATATCACTAACAAAATTGTGCAATAATATATTCTAATTTCTTCAGAGAGGTGATATCCGAATAAAGTGAAAAATACCGAAAAAGAGTGTTGGAGCATCCTAATGTGCTAACCAGTGATTTGTTAGCGCGAAAAAGTAACTCACGTTGTTATAGAAAGTTTACTCCCCAGACTAATAAACAGATTCACTGAATGATGTATGTATGTTATCATATTATCGTAATAATTATTGTTAGTTTTAGTATTAAGAGGACACAAAAATATATTAAACTAAATATATTAATACACAGGCCAATATCACATAACTTATTGCCCTTAGGCAGATTGCCAACTAAAAGTAGTTAAGAAAGTCAATCCTTTTATAGTTAGTTTATTTCAGTTAGAGAAGCGACTACACGCTATGCGTTATTTAGCGACTGGATGTACAGATTAACGTAGGTTCCGAACCATGGTCATCGTCTACCAATTAATCGTGATCAGCACTCCCCATGGGCTTCAATTATTGGTTTGTGCTCTCTCGAGTAGCCTACCGACTGGCGAGTAACCAAATTAGAAGAACCCTCAGAAGGCATCCGGCCTGAAACTAACATGACTGAAGGGTGATTCATTGTCAGATTTTACATTCTCGCCTATTAAAATGCACTGCGTAAGCCTGATCTTCTCAAAGTATCACCCATCGAGGTACTAATCGCAGCAAGTGACGATGTAGTGCATTATTTGGACCTCGAAGTCGTCGGATTACAAGAGATGCCAACCTCTCGGTCAGTCCTTATTCCTTACATTTAATTGTTAATTAAAAACTATTATATTAGATATACAAATCGATTGGAATCTAAATAATTTGAATATTTATGATTTGGAATCTAATAAAGTCACTAATTTCTAAAAACATTATATGATTTGACGCAGCAGTTCTCAAAATAATAACCACGATAGCTCTTAGATCCCCTGTAATAAATATATTGATGGAGCTAAGAAAAGTATTTGTGCTTTTCTGGAGAAAAATGTCATAATACAGAAAATATGCAGTAAGTAGTACCATAGGTTTTGGATTGGAAATTCTGACCTACTAGCACCTCTACAAAAATGTGACAACGAATTTCAGTTCATATTAACTAGAAACTTTGCTAAAAGTATATCGCATCTTATCGCATCTACAACTCGAAATTGCTCAATAATGCATGCATATTCATATTTCCTTCACGATGTTAAATGAAGGTTTGACACAACAATAACTTTTCTATTTTTACATGGTTTATAATGTTATTCAAATACACGATATAAATTTAATTGGAGATCAATCAGTGAAAAGATATTTATTAGTATTTTTGTTATTTTATATGCAGATGCAATTAGTACAAATCGGATCCGACATCAATAAAATGCTGCTAAACGCGATATGAATCATTCTAATTTAAATTATTTCATGCGACGAAAAGGGCAGGGAATATTTTGTAGCTGCGTGCGTGTTAGTGACGTACAATGACGAGGTGTTTTACTTCCACTTGGTTGGACGCGAAGAATGGAGGCGTAATAACATCCATAGGGATAGGGATAAGCCAGTTATGTCCCGCGCGAGTTGCACCGGATTGCATCTGGCTAGTCTATTGTGGAACCGCTTGATATTCCCACAACTTTTTCAAAATGTATTAATTTATTCGGCTATCGCTTTTTCTGAAAACGAATTTTATTGTTCGAATGATGTGGCACTTTTTCATGCAGTATTTATGAAACTGATTGATCCTTTTATATCATCACTCGTACTTAAATCAAAAGCTGTCTTGATTGTGACGTTTAACCATAGTACTGAATAAAGGTTACTAAAGAGTTGCCATTGCTGATTATAAATATATATTTTTCTTATATCTCAACGAAATATGTATCGCTTTAATAATATTTATATCTTAATTTGTTATATAGAATATAATGAAAACATTGTCAACAAAAAATATAATGAATTTGATTCTTATAAATCTATGTGAAACAAATTGTATAACATTCTGAATTATCCCTTTTTACGTTACATGCCAGATATACGAAACATGTTTTCCAAATAATATTCATTGATTTTATTTAGAAATAATTCCTAAATTTCTACATGTTTTTAATTGGCAATACAATAAAAGGGCCATTTCTAAACCGTGATTTCTGTAGTGAAATTTAATACAGAAGTTATCTCTGATAGAAGGGCATTTTTTATATTTTCTTCTCTCTTTACAAAATTTAACTAATAATGTATCATGATACTCTCCTGAATTTCTTCTTTTCTACTTCTCTTTTCCAAATAGCCGAAATATACGAATTCCAGAAAGCAGTGGCCGACCTGTCCAGCCTATGGAAGTTCTTCATTATAAATCTAAAAATGGAAGACCAAACAAAAAGATTCATTTCTGCTGTGATCAGAAATCTTGATAATGGACCGACTACATCAATTTCAAATCGTTTGCAATAACTGGACATCTGCTATTGCCTTTATGGATATAAAGTTGATGAGATTTCATTAATTCGTCAATTAAAAGAAATATGCTCATTTTGACTATTAAATATTAATTTATTATTTAATACTATTATCACATATCCGCTGTTTCCAAACAAAATTTTATATAATGATGATGATCAGTTCACGATAAAAGATTCGTTAACAAGAAAATTGTCGTATCTGCATGATGAAATCGTCTTAATGTTCATAACAAATCGCTATGCCTACGCTCACTGTCTACCATGTATTTTGGGCAAATGGAATTGTTAGATTATTTTTAATTGAAAATTATCTTGGAAATACGGTTATTGTGAATGTTGAACAATATCAATGTTGAGTGCCTTTTTACGGCCAAAATTGAATCATATTAAGACAATTTCACAAAAATAAAAAAAAAACATTTTATGCTACCTAAATTCGATTCACGTCAGGCGATATAACACTGTTAAATTTCTTTTGGTGGTGTTTTCTAAGAAGTTGAGTTCAAATTGCAATTCATGTAATAACTTCGGCAATATGTTTGAAAGTCAGTGAAAAATTTCGAATACTTTGTATTTTATTAAAAAGAAACATTACATACACTACAGATTACATAGAAACATCCAGCTTTATAGGGTAAAAAATATGAGCGAGTTAATTCCTCACAAAGTAGGTAGCAGGCGCTCTCTAGGAACTAGGCTCAAACTTGTAGCAAATTCGACATCTGAATCCGACATCAATCCCTATTTTGAACCTGATATCTTAACCGTTTTTAAGTCATCTCAATTGTTTGAAAATTCAGTTTTAGTTTCAACACCCTGTATCTTTTTATTTACTAACATTTGCCAACACATTTATTAAACTTGAAGAGATTTACCACTAAACACCAAAACACTTTTTTGAATTGCTCGACGCACGTTTCGCTAACTATGTTAGCATCATCAGGAGATGAACATGGTTAGCGAAACGTGCGCCGAGCAGTTCAAAAAAATGTTTTGGTGTTTAGTGGTAAATCTCTTCAAGTTTAGTGTTTCACACCAAAGGTTCCAATAGAAGAATTGAAACACATTTATTGACTAAATCCTCTTATTTTGATCTCTACTATCACCAGTTGCTCTATGGCCGATAAGTTATGGGACACCCTGTATCTCGATTCAATTCATGTGCATGATTGTTTGTTATATTTTATTAAATACTATTGGATTTTAAATAAAACAATTAATATTTGTAACGTAGATAAAAAGTAAAGAAATCTAAAATGTATTCTATTTTCTTTTAAAAAATACAACTTCTTTATGTAAATCATGTATCGAAAATGAAAATAATTTAGAAAGAAGGATGAACTTCCATAACTTTTGTCAACTTGATTATGTATGAAGTGAATTATGCTTTATCAATAAACTGACCCATGTCCAGTGGTCTTTTCATTTCGGTAACATCTTAAGCCTGTCCAACATAACATTGTTCATATTGTTACGGCATTCAATATTTTAGGATTGTGCTTGTGACGTTCACATATTCCCGTACAAAAACCGAATTAATCATCCATTCTTCGTCCTTCTTTTGACAAGTCCGGATTCCGACGAAACGGCAAATTTTTTCTCCCTATCGGCAGTGACCTCCTTTCATCGTAGTCCCTTTGACAAAGCGAATGCAATTTTTGCTCGAAAAGTGGCTTTATAGAAATACTCCAGCGATAACATAAATCTCTTTAAAGTGTCGACAAGAACGTTTTGTCGTAATACGTTGTGAAAATAGCCTATTATCGTTCTGAAGTAGCGTTTTGACGAATTCAATAGAAATGCAACGTATCTCCGAGAGCGACTCTACCTGCAAGATCCGCTCCCTATGAGAGTAAACAAAGGTAACATGTTGTCACTAATAGAGTTTGTTTAGCGTTGACATACGACATGTTAGCCAAACACTAGAACCGAGCCTCGAGGTGTGTTTGTAACCAGAGAGATCTTACTTAGCGAATATAAATTATAGGGGACTGTTTACCTTTGGATTTTGATGAAACTATTCGTAGAGGTGGAAGTCGCTGTTTCATATGTTTAGATTGATCCAGATGTCTTTTCAATAATTGGAGTTGAATCGTTATTTAGGCACGATTTCGCCTACAGATACAATGCAGTTTTAATTCGTTTTTGATTGATAAACGTCTGTTTTATTTGTACTTGAGATAATTTAACACAAAAATGATTTATATTTCTAGTAATTATTTTTTCTATTAACTAGAATTTCATGTAAGAATTTTATCATATATAAACTAAATTTAGTATAATAGTATAATACACAAATGTGTAAATAAGGTAATGAACCTGTGGATGTAGCATTCAATCTGGCAACATAGTTGGCTTTTTTTTTGGAGCAAAGGCAGGCCAACATCTGATTCGTATTCAGTATGAGTCCGTAGTAATTTTTTTCGTGAACCGGATTTTTCTAGTGCGATCTTAAAATGAGTGACAACAATTTTGATCGACGGTGCGCTATCGAGTTTTGTTTCAGACTTGAGCATAGTGCTATGGAAACTTTCGCAAAACTTCAACAGGCTAATGGCAACAGTGCTTTATCAAGGAACCAGGTTTTCGGGTGATTTTTCGAAAGCATTTTCGCGCATATTTGCTTCCCAATTCATTGATCAAATTTTAAGGAATGGTTTTGTGAGTCAAACTCAGCTCTTATTCCGATCCCCGATTATTCTAATCGTGATGATCAGAATGCACAAGATCCCGGATTCTGTGGACATTCTCATTCTCCGCAAGATTCATCTTCAATCGAGTCTCCGCCTTTTCAGAATGTCTTAAATCACTTCAAAACGTAGGCCCTTGACAAAACACAGTTTCTAGATACCTGTTGAAGTTTAGCAAAAGTTTCCGTTATACTGATACCCAAATCTGAAACGAAACTTGAAAACGCACCGTTGCTTATAATTGTTATCAATCAGTTTCACAAAATGAATTGTTACACATTACTAAGTGACTAGGTAGGTTAAACGCATGCCGAATGATCATCAGATGTTAGACTGCCCCTTCAGAAGGGGAAGCCAACAGTGTTGACAAATGAAACACTCCGCCACCGTTATTTACACACCTCGTCTGTAAAAGTGCACAGACACGTAGTATACATATTTGTATCAATCTTAAAATAAACAAACTGAATAACATATCTTGGGCTTGACAGATCATTAACATAAGTAATATATTCGAATTGCGCTAGTTGAAGACTATACTATTTTTGTTAAAAACGGCATTCCAATGTAACTCATATGTACTCTATATAAGTATATACTCATATATTCTAAAAGTAATTATACTGACCAACAATATAAATGTTTCGGGCTCAAAAATAGCTGATTCTTATGTATTTCCAGCCGCTGAATTAAAAAATCACCCACAAACTCACCACCTTGCTTTGGAGATACAGCGACGTGTCATTTTTATAGGCTATATTTTCAGTTTGGGGGAAATTTTGTTTTCGGGAGTTGTCACACCGGTGACTGACAATACACAACGTTCTCCAGCTGTTGGTAGGCAATAAACATAATTACTGTTGCTGTGGCTGTGAGTTTCATATTGTTTCTTATTTTTATAGGCTATATTTTCAGTTTGGGGGAAATTTTGTTTTCGGGAGTTATCACACCTGTGACTGACAAAACACAACGTTCTCCAGCTGTTGGTAGGTTATAAACATAATTACTTTAATCTGAGATTAAATCATCTCCTGATGATGCTAACATGGTTAGCGAAACGTGCGTCGAGCAGTTCGAAAAAAGTGTTTTGGTGTTTAGTGGTAAATCTCTTCAAGTTTAATAAATGGTTTATTCTAAATAATCATTAGTTTTTATAAGACACGTTGTTGCAACGTATCTCGTATATGCTAATTTACGTATTGTTTTTTCCATCAATACATTATAATGAAAACACACTTTAACAGTCTATATAAGATCATCAAAATTCAACTTTACCAGAAACAAGGATAGTAAAATCAGGGCAGTTATCATCCACTATATACCATATTTTAATAATATTTAATAACATTTTAGAAACCATGTATACATCCAAAGACAAGTTGTAGAACTACAAATTTCAACCTTAAGGTAAAATGTCTGGATTATTGCCGTAAACCATTTCAGATATGAATCTATTCTGAGAACAATATATCATTACTGAAACGTATAATCACATGATATATATGCTAGCTATATATACATAATCAGTTATAGGCAATATTTTGAAAGAAAACAATGTCCATTAGTTTTTTATATACCTTCATTTCATTACATACATTAATTTTAATATTGATGATTATGTTGTCTGTAAAATATGGAGAACTAATACAAAATTATAAATTAGCGTATTTAAAATGTTTAATAATGCACAACTCACAATTTACTAACCAATTCATAATTCAATTAAAATAAATTAAAGTAGTTAATAAAAATGAAGCATTCAGAATTAGCAAATTATCACACAAAAGATAATTTGAGTATTTAAGGTAATTTCAAGTTCTTTTGCCATTTAATATACATGTAGATCACTTCAAAAGTTTCTGCAATCGGTCAATCTTGATGGTTGAGACATTTCGTGAATATCGCTATTTTTTTGATAACCAAAGATTGTTAGCTTGTTAGGTAAGATTCCTTTCAAACAGGACTAGAGAATTTATTTTAGACTTGAAGAAAGGGAATGCATAGTTATACATTGGAAATAATATTTATAGAATGAAAACTTTCGAATAGATCATTCATCAACATTTAAGAGGTTTTTTATATTTTTTTAATCAAATGAAATTACAATTCTACATTGTCTCCTTAAAAACAACTGCCGTGGGAAGCTACGCAGCGCTGGAGAACTCGGATCAAATCGGATGGAATCAATGTCCCAAAATGGAGTCCTTTCAATCTTAGAAATAGAAAAGAGTCACAAGGACTCAAGTCTGGTGAATAAGGGGGTTGCGGAACCACGGTGATGTTTTTACTTGCTAAAAACTCGTTAATTGAAATCGCTGTGTGGCAACGTGCATAGTCGTGATACTGAACCCAGGTGTTCTTGCTGTTCAGTATCACACTAATGACCCTTTTCGAAATCTCCCAAGAACTTCTCGGTAAAAATACTGATTTACCGCTTGGCCTTGAGGCACATATTCCTTATGGCTATCAAAAAAGTAAATCAACATAGTTTTGATGTAGGAATGTTGAAGTTTAGCAAAAAGTTCGCTCGTACTATGCCCAAGTCTGAAACAAAACTTGACAGTGCACTGTTACTGGAAATTATTGTCACTCATTTCAAAACGCACTAGAATAATCCGGTTCATGAAAAGAACTGCTGCAAATCACCATGTTATTTTAGGGAGTAAAAACTCATACTGAAGACGCATCAGGTTGGCCTGTCTCCACTCAATAGGGGAAGACAACAATTTTGTGAGATCAAACGCCACATCACCACTATCGTTAATTAATTTACACACCCCGTAAATGCTACAAAATATGTGTTAAAGACTGATCTGGTTGTGACATACAGTGAGATTAAAGCTTTCCTTTGAATTTATATCAAACATATCCATATGATATTGCTTAGTAAAGAATAAGTTAAAATATTTTTAGATAGACTTCACATAATTTGGTTGAAGCTAAAAAAAAGCTCGCATCAACGTGATGCAACCAAATGTTCAAATCATTCAAACGAGTAGTTACACATTTGAAGTTCAACATTATCACAGGTTTAACTCAGACGTATTTCAGTAAGTTACTTCTTACTCGCTTCAGTAACGCCAATAATTAGGCTGTATTACGGCAGATTTTTTTCGGGAGGATTTCTAAGTTAAACAATTTTCATTAGGTTTATTGATAACTAAAATATTAAAAACAAAGGGAACGTTAATAATCCAAAAAGATTACTTAGTTTTCGATATACTGGCTTTTTATCTTAAACTGATGTCTTCAGTTTTCTGAAACTGATTTCTTAAGAATTTTATAGACTTAAACTATTATTTATACTGTTGTTCTAAGAATATGTTCAGAACTGTCGTTACAAATATATACTTCCAGGTATTTCAAAATATTTTCCTATGTCATTCTAACAATTGTAAATCAATCTTACGTTACATTATCATTGCAATACAAACGTTTTTCATTCACGCAATAATCGTGTGATAACCACTATTCTTCTGTTGGTGTCAATAGCTCAAGGGTTTTAAGCTGGAGAATCAATAGTGTTTGCCGTTTTTCGGTTAAACCAACTATTATTTGCTTTAAACACAGAAGTTAGGAGCTCTGAATTATTCTTCTTTCTAATGAAACATGCTAATGACTTTCATTTAAGCTGATAGAGAATTATCTGAACCGCTGCCACCGATACGAATACTGATATTATGTTAGTTATAACCTTAAACTGATACCTGGATTGATTCTTCGTTTATAACAATATGGCTAAATGTGGTAGATAACAATGGTCAATAGATAAATAGTTAGAACGAATTGTGAATATTGAAGTAATGATATTTTGTAATATTCTAAAATAATCATATTTTTTGGGGTCCTCAACTTAAATCGCGATTTTTTTTAGTACTTTTGACATCTATTTATGAAAAAAGTAATACACACTTATCCTCCGAAATAATTTCCCTCGCTTGCTATACATCACATTTCAGGCAACTTTCCAATTACAAACCGAACTACCAAGATCATGAGAGACCACAAAAAAATCCTGCTGAAAGACCACATACATTGCTCCTTTAAATATCAAAACAAATAGAGAATAATGTCGTTATCTCCTGATACAATTTTAAAAATCTTATCAGTGTATAACTCCCCCCAAACCAAAAATTAATCTATATTCCAAATCAAACCAGATTGATTTTTTTCAAATACAAAAGACTCCCAATACGCCCGAAATGATGGGCCAACCGACAAAGGCAATTACGGTAATGAAATTAATGTAAATGTATGTAGAGCATGTGGTATTGTTAGAGCCGCACATGTCATCGGGTCGTCGAGCCCACTGCTCCTGACAACTCGCCAGATCTGGAAAACTGATATATCGAATAGATTTGGGAGCTGCTCTAGCATCAAATGGAAATGGGTTTACGTCAACTTAACATACAAGGGGAGATCAATGAGGCACTTTTTCGTTTTAGAGCGCAATGGAAATGAACATTTTCCACAGACGGGATAACTGGTATTGATTTTGTCAGTTATACAATAGGTTAATTAACGAAATTGAATTTATAATTTGGGCAGCATTATACCTACAAATAACTGAGATATAAAACTGAGTTCCAAATAAAAATAATTTTAACTTTTTTACAGTTTGTAAGAACTTACCGCTACACAATTATAAGCACGTTTTCAGTTAATGTATTATTTTCACATTCCAAGATAATTTTAGTTAAAACTTCAGAAATAACATGTGCCTCCCTAAATCAAACGATATGTTTAAAGGAAGAGATTTTGATCTTTGTTATCGAAAATTTTATAGTCAGGTCAATCACAAAAATTTTGAATGCAAGCAATTGTTTACTGAATATCTTACTCACGCTCGAACTAAATAAACATTATTACCAACAATTTAGTAAAATTCAAAATGTTGGTAGATGAGTTTCCCAGAACATACACAGTATGTCGAAAAAATAACGGACTTTTTAATTAAAACAAATTATTTATTTTTGTTCAAAATACATCTTTTCCGCATCAATACACCACTGAGCATGTTCAACTAATTCTAGCATAGATTTTTTATGTCGCTTTTCAGAATCGCCTCAATATTCTTTGTCATAGCTTCTTGGACTTGTGTAATACTGTCATAAAACGTTACTTTTATGGTCAGTTTGAGTTTCAAGAACAAATATTAGTCACGCACCGATAAATCAGCCAGATGATGAAGCACACAGATGATGTTGAAGCACACACACTTGTTTTTTGATCAAAAATTGTGTAGGATCCGAAGACAAAGGAATTGGAAGACGAGCAAGCTTACCACATGAAAATGTCTTCCAACCGCATTAAAAAATATATTTTCTACATAAATTCATTATGGATGTAAAATACAGAAAACAATGCCCACTATATATATATATATATATATATATATATATATATATATATATATATATATATATATATATATATATATATATATATATATATAC
Organism: Cosmopolites sordidus; assembly: GCA_031761425.1. Classification (NCBI taxonomy): domain Eukaryota; kingdom Metazoa; phylum Arthropoda; class Insecta; order Coleoptera; family Curculionidae; genus Cosmopolites; species Cosmopolites sordidus. Next base: position 39,199 of record JARFXV010000292.1, read on the forward strand.
ACACATACATAATATATAGTTTTTAATTTTCCATAGCCCCATTTTTAACCCCATATATGTTCTATCAGTTTTATAAAAATACTTAGTTCAATATGTACAATGCAAATTGGGGTTTTGAACATTTTTTTTTGTCATAAATGGAAAGATCATATACAAGTTTTATAACAAAATTGTTTTAATTTTTATTTTTTCCCTTATAATTAAAACGTAATATCAAAACAAATTAAAAATAATTTTATAAACCTAGTACCGATGACTCGCCGACAGTTCCTGAAAAAAATCCGAGGGCATGTGACCTCACAATGGTAAAACGAACTCCAATATCGCCTATATTGGGTCGGCTCGGAACAATTCGGAAGTTATACCGAAATTTTTTTTCGCGCCTTTTCCGAAAAGACGTTGGAAAATAGTCCGGGGCAAATAAAACAATTTATCTATCTTAGTCATTGTTCTATAGGTTTAGCCTATATCTTTCACTGCATTTAACTTGCTTTTAATTGTTATTTAGGTCTTCGGTGCTGTTTTCGATATTATACTCATATATCTTTACATAAGATCTGGAGGCTCAAATGTAAGTTCAGAATAAAATATTGAAATTAGATTAGGGTTCCTTTTGTTTTTGCATTTGTTTTTATAACTTTTCTCTATATTATTTAATTCATGTAGGAAAACAAATTAACGAGCCAAATTTATAGGAAGGAATATTTCTACGTGCCACAAAGAATCTACATGTAGCAACACACCCGAGAGTAGTAACAATGAGAAAACCTTCCCGGATCGTCTATTTTGTTGGATACGAATAATAATATCCAAGAACAAAATTCGACTACCAATTTAGAAGGTAATCGTATATGAAAAGCCTTATACTTATGAACGTTTTACAGGATAATCTCATTTGTAGATTTTTATTTTCCACTCAAAACAAAAAAAATGGGTTAGGTGCCTTCTTTTATCTGGGAAATATCTAGCTGGTCATCCATTATAGATAGTTAGCAGCTGCATTTATTTATATTTGCAAATATTAAATCAAGAATCTAATATGGTGGTTTGTAAAACATGTAAGGTGAAAAATCACCATCTTTGTTTTAAAATACTGGAAACCTTAATTAAAGCAATAATGTAGTTTGGGTGGATTTTTTTTGAAAATATTGTTAATAAAGTTTAGTGTGGTGGTTTGAAGAATCGGTGTGGTTTTAAAAGTATTACAAACTTCAATGAAAATAATCAAGCCATTATAAAAACAAATACATATATAATTTTGGGTAGTAATTGTTTTTATTCTGAACTGATTATTAATGTAATTTACATATTATAATTTACTGTAATTTATTATCTATATTATCTTCGTTGGGGATAGTTTTATTATGTATATTTAACAGTGTATTAAAAAAAAACATTGTTTCACTTTTTGAGGATAAAAATATAGAATTAATTAAGTCGCCTTCCGTTAGTTCTGGTATAAAATTATAACAATCTAAAGTTTTAGAAGGCAAACGAATTACTGCCCTACGTATTCATATAGAATGCATCATTGGAAGACTTCGAGAGTTTGATTTTCTCAGTCATTAATCATATGTTGCCTTTTACAGAGTATTATTATCATTGCTGTAGCATTAGTGATTTTACAATCACCTATAATATCATTATAAGTTTATTTATATTGGTTTACCAAAATTAATAACTAATTACGTTTAAAAAACAAATTTACTTAATGTTCTTTTTATAAGTTAACATAACAAGTTATAATAAAAATATCTAATTAAATATTAGTCATCTGTGGCCATTAAAATATCCACCGCAGATATATTATTAGAATTAGGTTTTATGAACCCTTTGTCATACATTAATAACAATAATTTTTTAATTAACCAACAATAATTTTGTCACTACATATTGTTGACAATACTGACGTGAAAGCACTTTACTATAATGACGTCACGAACATGGCAGCCAATCGGGGGGCGTTCGTAGACACGTAATTTTTTAAATTTTATAAATTTTTTATTCATTCATAATTAATTGTAAAAAATTGTTTTTAAGTTTTTTGCATCGATTACCAATATTATTTATGCATTAAAATAAAGTAAAAAATCGATATTTATTTTTTATTCAAAATCCCAATTGTCTGTATAATGTAAGTGTCCGTATAATGTACTTTGTTATGTATATTTTTGTTATGATAGTTTCGAAAATGATATATTTGGTTTCATACTTAAAATAAGAAACCTATCAAAAAAGATTTAAAAAGATGCATTAAATTAGGGAAGTTACTTCATTTATTCCAAGCTATTAAAAATATGAATTTAATCTATCTGAATTACTTAACAGCTATAGTCATGGAAGTTATTCACTTATCTGTAACCTCTTTTCACACGAGGAAGTGAAAGGAGGTTATCCTCCCTCCTCCCTCCTCCCTTTTTCTTACTTTTTGTCTTCCACTATACCTAACAAATCAACTCTCCTGACTAATCTAATTGCCTTTCAGCCGTTATTGTTTCAACTAACTTTACACGAAATTCCTTCCTTATATCGGTATTCTTCATTTTATTCATTCTAGCGACCCTTAGTATTTTTCTAAGTATATATATATATATATATATATATATATATATATATATATATATATATATATATATATATATATATATATATATATATATTTCGTAAATAAAACATTTCCTATATTTCAAGATTGCTTTTAATGATTGATGCTTGCATTTGGTAACTGTAGCCAAAATAAAATAGGTGTTTCGGTTAATGTCGATTTTTTCGCAAAATTTGAACGTTTATTTCCTTAACAAAATAAATTACCTTAATAATCAAAGTCTCAGTCATCGTTAGCTATTAATTTTTCCAGTCTTTCTGATAAAGAATGGATTCCGCGCCAAAGGAATTTTTAGTTTTTTGAGCTATTCATCAAGCCAAATTTTAACATTTTTGTAAGAATGTAAGTGTTGTTCTGAAACTCTCTGCTGCTTCGATCCAAATAAGGGTTAGTTCGAAGAGGAAGTCCGCTGAATACGGTGGATGGGGTAGGACGTCCCATTTAACGTCTTCCAAATATTTTTTTTACACATTTTGCAACATGGGGCCGAGCATTGTCATGTTGAAAAATTACTATAACGTGTCTTTCGGCATATTCTGCTCGTTTTTCCTTCAATGTTTCGGTTCAATTTTATCAATTGTAGGTATCGATCACCAGTAATCGTTTCGCCACCTTTCAGCAGCTCGAACAGCAGGTTTACACAGCTCTACTACTATCCCAAATACACCTTTCCGTAGATATTGCGCACTGGTTGTAATGTTGAAGGCTGACCTGGGTCTACCCATGATTTCTTATACATTGAGTTGTCAAAATAGATCCACTTTTTATCACCAGTCACAACTCGATGCAAAAAAACCTTCTCTTTTCTATCTGCCAAACAATGTTTGTGCTTTTTCACCAAGTGGTTTTTCACCTTTTAATGTATCTTTCCTCCAATTTATATGGAACGCATTTTCCTTTCTTGCGAATCTTTCCCAATGCGTGTAGACGTTCGAAAATGGTGGATTGTGGAACATTCAATGATTTTGCAGTGCTTGCAAATCTGCATCTTCAATATGCTTATTATATCTTGTATCAAAATTACCAGTTTTAAGGCGTTTAAACCATCGTTCACAATTTTTTTGGGTTAGAGCATGTTTACCATAAGCTTCAACCAACAATCAGTAACTTTTAGCAGCCGTTTTCTTCAAATGAAAGAAAATTATTAACTTCCCAGCAATACGTCTTTTTCTGATACATAATTCAAGATATTCAAAGACTTGAAAATCTAGGTTTTTTTGCACAATGACAATCAATAACAAGCTGGCTTTTGGTTGCGCATGTTTATCCTCCAAAACACTATAGACGTCATTAGTTTATTCCAGCAAATGTATTAGTATCGCCATCTCTTAGCAAAATCGATATTATTAACCAAAACACCTATTATTAAATATTGTTAATATGCTCTCGTTCAATTTTAATCATATAAAGAAATATAACATAAGAAAATGTTTAGACCGACATATTATATTATTTCTTAATCAAAGTTTTGTTTTGGATAATAATATGAAAAATTTGGTAGTCACAAAATCTCAATTTTTTTACTTTTTATATTGTGCGCCCTCCAGCTATTGGCTGCAAAATCCAACTTCCATCCCGGAAAATTAATCCAACGCTTTACTTATTTAAAACTCGATTTCGATCGACCGATGTCTCATTACGAATTTAAACCCCCCAGTCCGACCAAAAAAACCCACCGTATTATTACCATTACCAATTCCATTGTCCCAACTCCCCGTTTCTCGTCGACCGCAAGATAACACCGACCCACCTAATAGGAAATCACAGTGGTTTTATAAATTGGACAATTTAATACACAATAATTCGGCCGTCGGCCAAAGGGTGGAGAGGGAGAGGATGGTTACGAGAAATTTCTTTTCGGGTTCATTTTGAAATTCGCATTATTACCGAACTATCTGGGTAAAGGCCTTACCGGTTGCTCCGGCCTGGCTATTTCACATGTGACCGAACACGAATTGTGACGCACGCTTTGCTGATCCCATTCAAAATTGCTCAGCAGCCCCTCTACCCACCGGTCTGTCTTTCTCGCGCCCTTTGCTTTTTGTTGCTGCTGGGGTTCTATGAACAATCGTGTTTTATCTTAGCAATTTTGTTGGTTTCACAGGAAGTAATTTATAACAGATGTGCATACCTCTCTTTCATAGTAGTTCATTGGCAATTACTATTAGAATATGCAATATGACAAATAAAGGATCATTTGGATATACCTCTTATATGTCTATTTTAAAAGTAAAACATTAACTGAACTTTTGTAAACAAAACCTTTTTTATTGAAAATCGTATTGAATATAATTGAAATATCCCCCACCTGTGAATGCGCAGGAATCAGGTTGCTAGAGTTATTGTTCGAAACTTAAATGTTTTTTTTTAGTTGTTTGTGCTTGTTGATGTAAACCCGACTTTTTAAAAAATCATACAAAACAATAGAAAGCTATAGAAGCCTGCATTTTATTTGAGGATGTTTCGATTGCAAAAACTGAATACTTTTTCGGACTATATATAACATATAGCACCATCTTGGGAAAATATACAGCACGTACATAAATTTTCGTATATCAATTGATTCAAATTCAGCTACACGAGGGTTGCTATTTATTTTGGTTGTTATTTTATACGTACTCAGAACGTTTTGTCATATGGACGCTATTTGTGTTGTTTAGTGACTTCAAAATGTCATCTTAGTCAAAATTCTACAATTTTGGTGCAATGATTTACTACCACTTTCCACGTGTATTATCTCAACAACAGTGCATCGATCAACTCACTTCGACTTTTGGCGATGAAGCACCATCTAAAACAACTATATATCACTGGCTTAGTGAATTCAATCGTAGCCGTTGTTCCCTCACGGACGAATTTAAAGAAGGCCGTTCAAAAGATAAGGGGGGGAGGGGACTTTTAGCTAACACCGTACATACCGTAAGATTGAGGCATCCCTGGGCATTAGTATAACAAGCAACCACAAGATTTTACATGAACATTTAGTAACGATAAAAGATTTGTGCGCGTTGAATTCCGCACAATTTGACAATTGATATTTTGACGCATAATTTGACAATAGAAAAGGTTCGTATCGATTGGTGCAAAGTTGAGCATTTCTTTGCAAAATACAATAGTGGTGCGTCAAAAACCATGTATAATATCTACACAGGTGACGAATCCTGCATCTATGTGTATGACCCCAAAAGTAGACAGTAATCAACTGACGTGTCCTTCAAAATTAGTCAAACGTACAACAAGCACTTCGAAGCATATGGTCGCCTGTTTTTTTGGGATAAATGGGTATGTGGCTACAGTGCCACTACAGAATCGTAGAATGGTCAATTCTGAATGGTACACAACCATTTGTTTGCCAGAGATATTTGAAGAAATAACAAAAAACTATCAGTGACAGAGGATCATTCTTCACCATGACAATGCGAGCTCTCACATCGGACCGAACAAGTCAACATTTGACCGGTCAAAACATCGAATTGATGGGTTATTCGCGGTACAGTCCTAATTTAGCACTCAATGACTTCTTTTTGTTCCCGTCCGTGAAAAATAAACTACGTGCTCAACGGTTTTTGACGCGAAAAGAAGCGGTTGATGCGTTCAAAATGCATGTTTTAGAAATACCTCAATCGAAATGGAAAAAGTGCTATGAAAATTAGTTCAAACGTATGTAAAAATGCATCGATCGTTGCGGAGAATATTTTGAAAAATAATAAAACCATTTTCAATGATAAATATTTGTTTTTTTATTTTTCCGGATACATAAATAGCAACCCTTGTAAAAATAATTCAACATTGATTGGTATCACTGAGCATTAACAGTAACCGCATTTTTCCAAAATGCACATAACACTGAATTCAGTAAGTGTAAAGATTGTTCAAAAATAATACCAGGATTTTCAGTATCCAGGGTATAACAATTTTATTTGTTAACAAATTCATGAAAGAAATGAGTTTTATACCTATACAATTATTTTTTAAAGTTGATCTGTTATACATTGTGCAGTAATTCAGCTAGCAAAATTATGTTCTCGTAAATAACCTCTTTGTTTATTGAGTTGATGCAAAAGTTAGTAACATTTTTGGCTCTAAATAGCATTGAATCACAAAAGCATAGTGTTATCTACCAAGTTTTGATGTTTGATAGAAGAATTTTCAGCATATACTTGGAAAAGGAAATATGTTATTTAGTTATGATTTTTAGATTTTGTTAGGTATTAAGAACCTGTTAGAAAACGAGGAGCATTTTCGACATATTTTGCTTTTCCATTTCGGAAAAGGCCAGAATGCTTCGTAGACGCAATATAAGATGTGAACTGTGTATGGTGAAGGTGCCCTTGACGATTCCTTCTGCGTGCTGTAAGTTGTTCAAAAAATTTGGCAAAAATAATTTTAATCTTAGAGGTGCACCACATTCTAGACGACTGAATGAAACTGATGCAACGGAATATTAGCGCTACTTGAAAGTAATCGACATATAACAAATTGAAATATCGGATAAATTCTTAAAATGTTCAGTTAACAGTGTCAAGACAATTTAGAGTAGTTAACAAGACCAATGTATGGTTGTCGCATGAGTTAACGGAGAGAAATATGACCAAATTTTTGCTTTTCTGAACGAAATCGATACTATTTTTAAAGCGGATGGTTGCCGGTGATGAAAAATGAATTATGTATAATGATGTTAAAGCATAAGAGATCATGGTGTAAGCGCGGACATGCCCTTTCGACCAACGCAAAAGCCAGTTTCCTTCCGGGGAAGGTTATGCTATGCATTTCGTGGGACTGGAAGGGGATCATTTTTTATGAGCTGTTTTCTAAAAACCAAGCAAGTAATTCGGAGAAATACTGTTCCCAATTAAATGAATTAAGGCGAAGAATGGGCCAGAATCAGCCTGAATTAGCCAACAAAATAAAAATAAAAATAGGACTTCCTGATAATGCTTAAACTACGAAAACCCATTAACCTACATATAAAATATAGGTGGAGATTTTAGTTGGTGACATTACTCTACACAAAACTTCAACTATCTTTTATTGCTTATTAATTTAATTATTACTCAGAAATTACATTAATTTATTCAAAAATTGATAAAACTGAAATAAAAACTGCCTGAAAGTATCTTTGCAAAAGGGTTTATAACCACAACACATTTAATCAATATAGAGGTATTGCGTTCCATAGAGACAATGCTAGATCACACGTGTCTTTAGCCAAACCTAACCAAACTCAACACAAACTTTTACAATTTGACTGGGACGTTATGGTTCATCCACCATGCTCTCCCGACCATTTTGAGCCCTCCGGCTGTCATTTATTTAGATCGCTTTAAAATGACTTAGATTTACTTCCTTAGAAGACTTAACTTGGATCATTTATTTAGCCAGTAATCTTTATATTCAAAATTATGCGGCTATCTCTCTGACACCAATAGTTATCAGAGAGATAAAGAAAGGTCATCGAACAGAATGACACATATTATTATATATTGTTTAAATGTAATTTTTACTAAATACAATTTTTCTCAACTTTTTCTTTCTTATTCATTTTGAAATAAGTTTTGAGCAATTTTATTTAAGATCTAGTCAAACAATACGCAATAACATCACTTTATCACATACTTAATTATTAAAAAGAAAATGCTAATATAAAAAATAATAGTAAAAATCAAAATATCATTAAAAAGATGCAACGCATGCAATATTCGACAAGAACTCGATAATATGTTTATTTTCGAACATTTCGAACATATTTTCGTAAATTTTTCAAATCTGGTCAAGACAAATTGTGTTCTTATCTAGTAAATCCACCCCCTGTAACAGTCCAACAAAGTTCCGAATTCTTAATCCCCCAAAGTGAAGCAGTACAATATACACACGCACAGTAGCAGAGTGGCGGTTCTGTGTATTAATCGGTTTACAATTACACCATTCTCATATTAGCTACTGTTAGGAGGCACTTCTACGGCTTGGGATGGGCCCTAAAACTATTCCAAACAGTTACTGCTCAGGGCCGGATTGAGAAAAAAAACTACATTCAATTATTTTACAAACCCTATTGCCCTATGCTGTCACTGTAGAAAATGTAACTGTTTCGCAACTGTGTACTTAGGAAAATTGCAGATGATGAAAAACGAAAATAAAATTGTACAACCAATAAAGTAAAAGAGATTTATCACAAAGCCCCAAATCATTTGTTTCTAATTTCTGCCTGCGTTTCGCTAATCGTTTTTCGCTAATCAGATTGAAAATCATGTAAAAACTTCGAGAACCGTTTGACCAACATATAAATATATAGATAGAGATTTTTGTTGTTGAAATTACTCTGTAGAAAACTTCAAGTGTACATTTTGTTTCTATTATTGCTTATTAATTGTAATTATTAGTCAGAAATTAAATTAATTTATTCAAAAATGGATACAATTGAAATGAAAACTGCCTGAGAGTATCTTTGCAAAAGGGTTTATAGCCACAAGAAACTCACAATGATCAAACAATGGAAACCATTGAAAATATTAAAGTGGTACGTTACACTAATACGCCATGATTTTTGACAAGACATGTAATAATGGATGAAACCTGATGTGCCCCACTTTGAGCTAAAGGTACGAGTATGGTGTATAATGGTGTCATAGAGCTTTATCACCTTTAAAGAAACTAAATAATTATAATTACTTTTGTTTTTTCGAATAACATCCATCTCACAAGTTACAAAAAATTACAATACAAAATTTCAATGTTTGCCATCGAAAATTTTGGTTTCAATTTTTTTAGCGCTCTTCATTCTGCGTGAATATTTGATGTTCTTTCAGCTGAAGGAAAATTTTCAGAAAACATTATTTTTTACGACAATGATTTTTTTTGTCAAAATAAAGATATATTCCAAATGCCTCGAAGATAATTAGTTGTGAATTTTATGGCGGTAAATTTGTGTATGAGTCAAAACAATGTTAAAGTTATGGTAGTTAAGAATATCTGCCTTATTAGCAGAATTAGCAATGTATGACATTTACCTGTATCAATGCGAGTCGCTGTCGGCGCGGTGCTTAAACCGCTGGTATTGCGATACGATGCTACAACGGCTGCGGCGGTGCAGATTAGATTTCCTCTATTGGTACAGATATCTGTATATATTTGGCCTTCAACGTAATTCTCAGCCCCTATATTTTCTCAACTGCAGAATCAGAATTTTCCCCGCGTTATAGTTATTTTAAAGCAGTAGCTTTCAGCCTCAAGAGAAGGTATAATATACTAGCTTAATGTGAATATTACCTGAAAAATCAGTTTTAGACGCAATGTTGTTCGAAAACAAACTTTTGAGGCAATGCCTACTTTTCGCCTTTTAAGGGACACAAATACTGCAAAAACTCTGGATATGATTTGTGCGTCTCTTGAGAGATAATGCTGCAAGAAGTAAGATGTAATGTTTGTAAGAAGTGGTTCTAGCAATTCCCAATCGAAAATCTTGACTTAAATGATAGGGAACGTCTAAGACAACCAAATAAATGGAGGATGAAAAATAAGAAGCTCTGCTGGAACAAAATCCTTGTAGTACATCGAATAAAACATTCGATTAAAAAAAATAACTATCCCAAAATAACGGACAAATCAATCAATAATCCTAGTAGTTCGTTACTAAAGTGTGAAGGAAGAACTGCAAGTAACACCGTCCGCCATTTCTAAATGTCTTCACAAGCTAATGTGGATTAATCCTGATGAGCCATCAACTAGTACTGTAAAACCAAATATGCACTCCAAGAACGTGTTGCTGTATATGTGGAGGGGTCAGATGAACGTTGTGTTTTATGAGTTGCTCCAATCTGGTGAAATGATCAGTGATGACCATTATCAGTAGCATCTGATTCGTTTTGGTGATGCTCTGGAGGGAAAATGGCTTTATACGGACAAGGAAAGAAGGGAAGTCATTTACTTCAAGACGCAAACCACATACAGCAAGAAAGACTTTGGAAACGATCAGTGAGTTGTCCTGGGAGATTTTATCCCACCCAGTGTATTCCCCAAACTTGGTCCCTTCGGATTTTCATCTCTTCTAATCCCTGCAATATCACCTGGTTGACTGTCACTTTACATTTCTTGGGGAAACCGAAAAAAAACCTCAATGACTTTATCACATTAAAACCACTCAGTTTTTTTCAATTTTTTTCTATCGTCTATGGGACTCGACAATTGTCTTAAAGATTATTGCAAGAGAGATTACATCGAGTGGCTTAAATTACTTTTTTTCTAAATAAATATCAGAGCTGATCAAAAAAGGCTGATAGTTTAGTTGAAGACCTAATATATGTTTGTTTGTGTTCTCTAGGCAAGAGTATAAAATCAAACAAGGAATCGCCCCTCAAGTATGCCAGTAACCAGGCTGGGTAAAGCCGGATATATCCTGAGAGGTCATTTATATTTATTTAAGTATAAATCAAGGATAAATAGACCATGGAGAGTGCTGATCGCAGTTAATCGACTGGTGACTGTGGTTTGGAGCCCATGTTAAGCTGTATATCCAGTTGCTAAACAGCCATAGATGCTGATGCAGCTAGAACTAAAACACCTTTCTTTATTTTTTGCTTTAACTCTTTAGAAATATCAAAATATTAATTGTTGAAAACTGATATTAACATTATAAGAATATTTAAATTGAAACTTAATTTTTCATTCAAGTCAAATAAATTTGCAATTATTAATGCACCGAATAAATGTAATAGTAAATAAATAATTAAATTGAAATTTAATAGCTTCAATAATGTACATAACACATATAAATTACATTCGTTTTGTAAAATATAAATACAACTTTTTATTATATGGAGTTGCTTGCTATATTTCCAAATTTTGTTGTGTAAACCACAAAATCCTGCATTTGATCTCTCCTTTCAGTTCAAAAGTTTCAAAATGTTCAGTCATTGGTATAAAGTTGTTTGTAAAAGATATTTAACAATAATAAAAATAATTTATTATAAAAATGTTTCAGTTTTTTATCTGCCAGCTTATATCTTAATTGTATTTAATCCATTAACAAGAGGGAGAACAAATTAAATAGAAAACGATAGTAATGATATGGGCCAGTCCGATCCATGGCGACCATATAAATAATCGAATCGAGGGTAAAAGATACTGGAAACAGTTGAGAGTGGGACTATGATAGGTCAAATAATTCAGGTTCAGTCGAATGTGAACAGGAAATGCCAATGTAAGGAGGAAAATGCCTGTAAATGGGGTCGTTCCGACGTTACTGAAATCGCCAGACGCTCTCATCAGATGCTTCCAAAGCGATTGCGAAAAAATCGGAAAAGTTATTTTATATTTTCTTTGTCGGAGCCGAAAGAAGATGGAGTTTTAGATAGAATAGATATTGCCATATTTCCGTTTCGGTTTTGCGTTCGATGCTTTTGTTAACTTCGCCGGGTTCATTAGAAAAAGCCATTATTCTTTTAGATCCTACAGAATAGAAATTTTTACATTTGAAAATAAATATTTAATTTCTTTCCAAATTTGAGAAAATATCTTTTGTGTTCTTGATATGCGCCAAAGGAAACCTTTTAGAATTTACGATAGATGTTACAATTCAAAACTGAATTTACGAAATCTGCTATTAAAGCTAAAAGCAAAACTACTATTAAAGCAAATATATTGTCACAGGACAAAATGTTAATGTTGCCTTTAAAATGACACTTTGAAATGTAGTCGTCAGATTAGAACTACGCTCCATATTGAAAATTAAAAAACAAATGCGTTATATTATCAATCATACCCAATAAAATTTGAATCCTTTTTATATAAAGGTAAAACCGCTATAAAGCAACGAATCTAAAGAAAATATTTACAAAAGTTTTAAAAAATACATTTACATAACCTGAATATTGTAAACGTAGCAAAAAAATACAATGAATTAATATAATTTATTATATTAAATGGTATTAATGAGCTGCAAAGAAAATGTACGAACTAAATGAAGAATTCTCAAATTCTAAATAGTTTAGGAGTTGTGAAAAGATTTGGTTTCGATATACGAGGATAAAGTTAAATAATTTTCCTATAGATGGCGTGCTATCACAAAGGAGATTGCATTTCTAAAAAACAACTTCCTTTCTAGTAACACTCCATAAATTCCAAGCTGATATGACATTTAGTTTTGTCGAAGGCTATCAACGAAAGTTGATAGGCTTCGAAAGCAGATAAGTTCGATATTTTTGGTATCAGGGAAAAAAGTTTATTTCGTGTCTTGGTGAAAAAACACTATATTATGCGTGAAAAAATCATCGCGTAAACGGAAGAAAAGTTGAAAAAGCATTATAGCATCTGCTTAGGTCTCCTCATTACAGATTTTTCACTATTGAGAAAATGGTCAACAAAATCGATGATATCGTATTGGCTGATCGCAGAGTTAGAGATATTGTTGAGATAATAAATATCTTAGATAGACGCATACGGAGTATTCTACACGAATATGAGAAAGCTATCAGCACGATGACTGCTCACTACGGATCAAAAACGGAATCGAGTAACCACATCACAGCAGTGTTGAAAGATGTATAAGCGCAATTTAAAGGAGCTTTTGTTTCGCTTCGTGACAGTTAATGAAACTTGAATTGATTAATATATCCCAGAAAGGAAGGAACAGTCAAAACAGTGTGTTTTACTCGGCAAACTTGCCTAGAATGAGGCAAAGTTTCCATCGACCGGAAAAATAATTACCACTGTTTTCTGATATTCGCATGGCTTTATCTTCGCGCATTGGCATTATTCTTATAACAGGAAAATATTACATTTTAATACAAACTAGTCAAAAACAAAGAGTTGAAAAAAAACGCCCTCAAAGAGAAAAGTGCTGTTTCACCTTAACAATGCACCCAGCCATTCATCGTTGAAACTGCGAAATTGATCATTTTGCTCTACGAATTGACCCATCCATATTATGCTCTGAACTTACCACCCTTCAATTTTTTCATCTTCCCAAACATGAAGAAATGACTGACCAGAAAGAAATTCCCATCATATGAAGAGATTGAAGAAACACAAAACTGCAAGGCATGAAAAATGCGTTTATCGAACTAAAAGTAGACGTTGGAAAATTAATTGGTTTTAGATCAAAATACAAATAATACGAGAGTTGCAATTTATGTATCCGGAATAATAAATAAAAACTAATATTTATCATTGAAAATGGTTTTATTGTTTTTCAATATATTCTTCGTGATGGCCGATACACTTTTGCATACGTTTGAAACGTTCCAAAACCTGTATTTTAAATAAACAGGAATCACTGGGTGCCAAATCAGGACTGCACGGCGGATGACCCATCAATCCGGTGTTTTGATCCATCAAATATTAAATTATTCATTCCGATACGTGAGAGCTCGCGTTGTCATTGTGAAGAATGATCCTGCTTTGCTGGTTGTTTTTTTTTCTTTTTCAAATACTTCCGGTAAAGAAATGGTTGTGTACCTTTCAGAATTGGCCGTTTTACGATTCTCTAGTAGTACTGTAGCCACATGTCCATTAATCCATTAATCCCAAAAACCAGGCGACCATTTGCTTCGAAGTGCTTCTTGCGCGAAAAACTTTTATTCGGTTTGGCTCATTTTGAAACGCCCATACAGTTGACTGCGGTTTACTTTCGGGCTCATACGCATAGATCCAAGATTCATCTCCTGTTTAGATGTTATACACGGATTTTGACGTACAACGATTGTACATTTTGAGCATTTCTTTGCGAAAAATTATGCGAAATCCAACGCGCACAAATATTTTTCACGGCTGAATGTACATGTAAAATCTTGTGTATGCTTGTCATACTAATACCCTAGGATGTCTCAATCTCACGGTATGTCACATGACGATCTTGCTTTATTAGTTCGCACACAGTAGCGATTTTTCTGGTATAACAACCGATTTTGGAAGACCATCTTTAAATTCGTCCGTGAGAGATCGACGGCCACGGTTGAATTCCCTAAGCGCCGAAAGTCAAAGTGAATTGATCGATGCACTGTTGTTGACATAATCCACGTCGAAATCGTAGTAAATTCCATTTTTTGACTGAGATGAAATTTTCAAGTCACTAAACAACACAAATAGCGTCGGTATGGCAAAATGTTTTGAGTATGTATACAGTCAATTATGTCAGACTTTACGATATATATGTTAGATGGTGCTATCAACACCATTGTTGCCAATTCCGGTTACATAAATAGCAACCTTCGTAACAAATTAGAACTAAATTCTTCATGAATGTGTGTACCTTTCTTCAATTTCCTTTATTCCTTTTTCAATAAATGATATATTTTTCAAACTGCACTTATGTTTTGATATTCTTCTGAGCTCTTATATTTTCGTTTGTCTATGTGTGTACAACATTTTTCCTTGTCTACCTTATTTGTGCCTTTTTATTCAAATATCGTCGAAATATTCCATCCTTACACGGTCTGTTCTTTGCGGACTTTTATCTTTTGGTTTATATTTTTATCCCTTCGGATTTTGTGTTGTTCTGCCAAACTTTCCAATGTTTGTTTAATTCTTTTAATTATTAAAAAATTATCTTTTCTATGGCCGTTCTTCTACATCTACTATATTTAGATTAGAAAATGATTTTAATGATATATTATCCGGTTTACTGTATTAAAATACTTCAGTGAGCATGACAACACGTAGACGTAAGAGAATTGCAAAGCTTACAATTATTTTGCAATTATTATTTCTGACTTTGTACTTCTTATCCCTCTTCTAAGCGTTTCTCTAAGTTTTTGAATATTTATGACCGGCAAGTTATTTTTCCTTTTCTCCTCATATCCTGAGATTTTTTTTGTGGGGTATAAGGAAAAGTACTTTCGTAAATTTAACCAAAGATTCTACATATGAGTAAAAAGTAAAGAATCTTTGGTTAAATTTACGAAAGTACTTTTCCGTACACCCTGTAACCTTATATCCATATATATATATATATATATATATATATATATATATATATATATATATATATATATATATATATATATATATATATTTAATTTTATGGTAGATATTTTAAATTGGGGACTTTGTTTTTAAAGAAAGCTATAAGAATTAATTTCAGATACTATCTAAATAGATCAAACTAAAAAAAATACAGTAGAATGTTACTCTTGGGCCAAAAATTTACAGTTAAAACAAGAATATTTATTCATACTGTCTGAATAGAAACATATTTTTTGTGAATAAGGTTTGAGTAACATCATTCTTTTTAATACAATTTCACGAATGAATTAATACCCCCTGTTGCACTTTCATTGTGTGCGGATCAGTACCCGCTGATTTGCCGCATCCCTAAACTTATTTTTCGCCAGACGAAAAGCCTTCACACAGAAGTCTATTAACATATTCAGTTTTATTGTCATGCATAAATCGAGACAAAAAAAATCGGGCTCGTCCCCCTTTTCATCACAAACCCCAAATAATACCGCAAAGCACAATACCAGCTCTCCCATCACCTGGCGCCCAATTTACTTGATAATAAACTGGTGCATCCCGCCCCATCGTAATAAAAACAGGCACAGTGTTGGGCCAACGGTCCAATGGCGGAGCGAAATCAGCCGCCATTTTATTATTCATTTGTCCGTCGTCAGAACATCCCTCTATTTAATACGCGAAGGCCCGCGCTGACAGAAAATCCGACTGTTGTCAGTATTGGCACGCAGTGCGTATCGCACTTCATATTGACGAGTCTGTTCACGCATGCGTGTAATTTTCCGACGATACTGCGAGGAAAATTGAAGGCTGCTTTAATAAATTTTTAATTCAAAATAAAAAATTATTTGATATAACAATTTTCTTTGAAAAAAATTTCAAATATTTTGAATTAACATCGAATATGATACAATATAATACAATTAATAAATAATTTTATTTTATTATATTTCACATTTTAATAACACATTCTTCATAAAATAAAAAATTCTTAAAAGAGACGTTTCCTCAATTACATTGTAACTGCAGGCATCCTCTATAGTGCAATTTACATCTATATACATTATTTTCCTCTCTTAAATGAATAATCTATCTTAGGCTATACAATACATTCGGACGGAATTTGAGGAAATTTGACTGAATTAATTGTAATTAGATTAGTTAAATTTTCTGTCTATATAACTTGACATTAATTCTTACGTCATTCTCTACAATATCACTGTAAAAGCATCACCGGTACTGATTGTTTCCCATACCATGCTAGATGGTTTGTTAATGATGATTTTTCGGATTAAAAAGATTGCTGTTCATAATAATCTGGCACCGGAAAAATTTTTTTTTTTATATGTTCTAAATTGCGCCAATGTCGAAGAGTTTTCTTTTATAACGTGTTTTGCCCTTCGGTACTACCGAAGGTCCTCAGCTTAATTCTCAATTTTTTTATCTAGCTTTGACATTTAATATCGATAAAAAAGAAACACAAAGTTAATCTACGAAGAATCTTCTACTTTATATATATTTTCACAACCTTTCAGGCAACTGTCGGATCCCGGATCGAAAAAGACTTGAAGCTTTTTTTCGACTTTCCCATAAGAAGTGCAGCGATTGTTAACCAGGGGATGTTCTAGAAATCAGAAAAAATGAAAAACCGATGGGAGCAAGTCTGGATGATACGCCGGATATATACACCAGATAAAATCCCAACCTAACTTGGTGATCGTTTCCAGGTCATTTTCGCTGTATGTGGTGTTGAACTGAAGCAAAATGACTTCTCTTCTTCTTTTGCCAGTATAAGACCCGTTTCCTTCAGAGCGTCACGAACACGAATCAGTTGCTGATGATATTTTTCAGCAGTAACTGCTTGACCAGATTGAAGGAGTTATAATATACGACGCCTAACCGATCACACCTTTTTCCCGTTGATATTTGGTTTTACGGTACTGGTGGGTACCTCACCACGATTAAATCAAGATTTTCGCCTCTTAGGATTATCATAGAGGATCCACTCATTGGCACAGCTCGCAATTTTATGAAGGAAGTTATTTTTCTTGAATCTGAAAAGCAGTGACTCAACAACTCTTCTTACGTTCCCAACGACTTCTTTCCTTTTGAGCTTTTCTTAGCTTATGTAGACGTTTAGAAATGGCCTGCACTGTTACTCCGATAGTTCATATCCGAGCACTAATAACATACGACAAGAATTTCCTTCCAGAAGTGCTTCCAATTCTGCATGCTCCACTTTTTTTGACTGTCCCGCACTTTCCACATCATTAAGTCAAAATTTCCGAAATTCGTATAGTATACCTCGTTTTCAAGTTGAAAGATAGTGCAATTTACATGCAGAAAATCTAATAAGTAACTACGAATAATCAATTCAGTTCTGGCTTTCTTTAACCCTCCGGTGGTCGCGCTATAGACTGTGAGACCGGGCGCAGTGAAAATTGCTAATAGTTAAAAAAAACCTGCTGCTAAAACCCGCTGCTAAAACCCTTTACCCCTCCCAATACCTTCTTAAAAGTCATTGTGGAATATTAGTAGCGAATGTTATGTGGAAGGGCGTATTTGTTGTAAAGTCATTTAAGTCAACAGTTATTTCAACAGTACAGCGACCACTCGCGGTAATTTTTTAAATTGTCTTTAATTTGACCAGAATTATAAGAAAAGTAAAAATAGTCGTCATATAAAATGCGAGTCGACAAAAAGACATTACTCAGATGGTCTAAAGGAAATAAAACGCCTAGAACAATTATATGACGAAGTATGCGGAGTAGTAGTTTCTGAAAATTTAAACCAACCAAAAAAATATTGGAGAACACAGAAGATGCAGTTTTTGTGACTGCTGAATGAACAGAAAAATGAAATAATTTTGTTAAAATTGTGGTACTGGACTGTGCTTGGAACATGTTAACGTAATTTATAGTGACTGTTATGCCAGGTTTCAAGAAAACTAACGCCTAATTTACTAGAATACGGACTACGAGAAGACTGTTTTCGTAGATCTATTTATGAGAATAAAGTTTAATTTTTATTTGTTTTTTATAAATAATATATTTATTTCATAAAAATTGTTACTTATTTTTAAATATTATGTTTTTTTATCTAATAGAAAGTGAAAAATATGTTTAAAATAATGTATCCAATATAATTTATTTAATCATTATTATAAACGCCTAAAATCTCTGTGAAAATTAGCCTTATTTATAGTAAATTAACTGTGTATCAAGTATATACTACAAAACGAAGAATCGTGTGAGATTTTTGAGTTTTATTAATTGTTTTGGTCTCGCGGTCTACGATACCAGCGCGACCACTCACATCAAGAGATTTCGCCCGACCACCGGAAGGTTAAATTAAGAATATCCGGTATCAATAAAAAATTATCGGCATCGGAGACAAATATTTTATTAGTAATGTGTCTTTCTCTATAAAACGTTTAATTATAACATGATTTCACTGATATAAATAATTCCATATACTCATTTATTGATCATAAATATTAATAGGAAATTTTCCATGTCATTTTTTGTTTTAAATTTCACGCAGCATAGGTTTAGACTAAAAACCTAGGCAAAAATGTCTCCTCTAACCTTTCCATGAACATAATATCGAAATATTTCCTAATCCCAGCCTATTTTTATAATCCCCAACATTCCATTGCTCTCGCCCTTTTCCTGCCTTCGCCGTTACCATGGCCACCGTTCAGGGTTCCCCTCCAAAGATTTTGCGAGGCTGCGATTTACCTTGTATGCCTTATTTCGCTTTTTGTTTGCAAACAGTTCCTGTTTTTCGGCAAAACAACAACATTGAAAGCATATTTTGCTTTTGTGAACTGTTTTTAACTTTTATATTATCACTCGATACGGAAATAACTCGAGCATGAAATTATCAGAAAAGCGAGATTCAATAATATAATATATTAATTCTGAAAGGCATTCCTGCGTCAGAAATATTAAATTTTTAATAATAAATTATTTATAATTATATATCATTTATTATTGATTCTTAAAAATAAACAAAATTATGCTCTTAATAAGAACATAATTCATATTGTTATTTAATTGCAATTTAACAAGTTTCTTCAACTTAAGACTATTCATCTCTCTTATATGTTCTTCCTTTATTTTGAATAAATTGTTCATATAAACTTCAGATATAAAATAAAAAAATAGGTTCAAAAACTGAATAAACTGCTACACGTATTTTTTATTATTAATTATTTCCTTTGTTCATCAACGTTTTCTATTCTCTTGAGGGAAAAACCCTTATGGAGGTTATATTAAAATTAGATATTGTTCTAAGAAATAAAAAAAAATCATAACTATAACGCTCGAATTTATGCCAGCTAATAATTTATGCCACTTAATGATTCAGTCGTCAAAATAATCTTGCGAATTTGAATTTGAGGAACAAAAAATGTCACACGAAGTCATATCTGGCCAATAGGGTACTTGGTCGATCACATTTGTTATACCTGTACAAAATCTTCGACCTCCTGTACCGATCGCTACCGTAACAACCATCTAGCAATATGTCGGAGACTGAGAGTGGTTTCCAGACTTGTTGGTTTCAGAATCACATAGAAACTAAATAAACATAGGGTCAGGTATAATATATAATATATTTTGTATTTTTTATTGGAATCGTTGACTTTTAACTTTGCTGAAAGCGATTTTTCGGAAATCAGTAAATCACGAGCTTTTATCGAAACGCGATTTAAACACTTGTACCAATTATTATTTTAATTAAAGAAAAATGTAAAGGGGACCAAAAGAATACTTACGCTAGGAATGTTATCATTATTGCAAACGCCTTCACTCAACAACCGATCTCGAATTTCCCAGGCGAAAATAGACGGACACTCCCTCTTGAACTCGGCAATCTTCTGGACCACCGGCTGCGTGGCTACCCTCGGCTTTGAGCCACCGATAGCTCTTGGCTTGATCGATCCAGTCTCATAGTACCTTGAACCAAATAAACTTTCATCAGCCAAACATAAAGAATAAAATCTTGTTCAGAATATTACCTGCCAAGAATTTTCGAGACGCAACCGTTGGAAACTTGCAGGATGCGCGAAATATCGCAGGGTCTTGCGCCCGAATGAGCCAACTCTACGATTTTCTGCCTGGTGGAGTCGGGTAGTGGTCGACCGTTAACATAAACGCCGCCTAGTTGGTTAATGCCGCTGTGGCCTGCTGTGGAACATCCGAAAATTGTATTTTGACCCATTGAGTGGTGCATCAGATCCTCTTCTGAAAAGAGGAGGTACATTGTTTGTACAAATCGCAACTTTTCAATTTCAATTCTCAATTTCAATTTCTTTAATGTATATTTTCTGAAATATCAAAATTAACTATATTTTAGTTTATTCTCAATTATTAAAAATAAACACATTTAAACTATAACAATCTTCAATTCCATCTAACTTAATATTGTATTAAAAATAATTATTTATTAAAAGCAATATACAGGGTGGCGCAAAATAAGATTTTTTTGTTCCTGTTTTTGAAAAATCATAACTTTTTTAGTTTTTTATAGTTTTTAAGTATGGGAGGTACACAATTGCTCAGTGAACCAGAATAGTCACCTTGTTTTTTGGAAATAACCGATCAATAATTCTAACGCAACATGGATATAAAAGATTTTATAATGTTCGCGAGGCACCGACTAGGCGCACAATAACCAAACCGGTTCGGCGTTTTGAAGAAAGGGGAACTGTTCGGGATGCCAGACCCACGAAAAGAAGTCGCAGTGGTTGTTCAATTGCTGACATTGAACGAGTTCGGGAGTTGTTAGAGATCAACCCTAAACATCGACCAGAAGACATTCTGCTCAATTGCAGATTTCCCGTCGTTTTCTACAACGAATTCTAAGGACAGGTTTGAAAATCTTTCCTTATAAGATTCAGTTTGTCCAAGCCTTTCATCCAGAACATGCTTCGTCTGGAATACTCATGTACATTCATAAACCTCGCACAAAATGATGAGAATGTCCCAGACTTTTTCTTATGGGACTATCTCAAGGACAAAGTATATGCCAACAACCCTCCAACTATTGAGGACTTAAGGCACAACATCCGGCATAAGATAGCCACAATATCTTCTGAAATGCTGAGAAGAGTCTTTGAAAATGCAGCGAGACGAGCAAGAGAACCGTGGTCATTTGGGCGATGTAATTTTTCATGTGTAATAAAAAATATCTAGAATGAAACTTTCATTTGTTATATAGATAGTTTATTTATTATGTTTCGTTCAAATTTCACAGAGCGAACAAACTAGGAACGTTATTTTGCGCCACCATGTATTTTCGTAAGCTTTAGGAGAGAAAAGGAAAACTTTAGCGAAAATAATATAATATTTCTAAAAAACGTTGAAGACGATAAACTCTTTGGTAGGCGTTCACTGTGAGATAAGAAATATCTCCCTTCTCAAAAGATAATTAAAATTTGTGTCCATATGGTTCTAGCTGGTCAATAACAAAAAGTTAAAAAGCAGAGTCTCAATGATCAATATAATAAAGTAAAAGTAAGGATTTGATATTAGAGGCACATCTTAAACTTGAGCCTATTTAGCGACTGGATCTACCGCTTAACGTGGGCTCCGAACCACGATCATCAACTACCGATTAACCCCGATTAGCACCTCTTTCGCGTTATCAATCCTTGGTTTGTACTTAATCTTAAGTCTTTTGAGAAGCCTACCGACCGGCGAATGACCAACGAAGAAAACCTCTCAGAAAGCATCCGGTCTTACCAGTCGAAGTAGCATAACTGAGGAATAATTTCTTATCGAATTTGACACTCTCGCCTGTTGAAATACAGTACGTAAGCATATATATATATATATATATATATATATATATATATATATATATATATATATATATATATATATATATATATATATATATATATATATCTATATATACAGAGTATAAGAGTACATTTAACGAACATTCTGTAGCGTTCACAAATTCTTGATCGCTACAGGTAGCATTCGTAAATTGTTGATCACCACTGGTAGGTTTATTTCGGACAAATTCTTAACTGAAAGAGCTTCGGTATCGTTGGGACAAGGCAAGACAGTCTAACTCCAAATCTCCAGGTGAGCGGACGTTTTCGCGCCTTACCCTTCCGACCGAAGTACGTAGGTTTGCTGGCCAAGTCACGTTTGGGTTGATTTTTCTGATATTCTTACAGAGGGTTTTACAACCCGGCAGCAGAGAATCCGATCAACAGACACCAGGCCATTGAACGAGCACCTATCACAGAGCCCGACCATCGTGGAAACCTTACACCTTTTTAGGGCCACATGGCAGAGTAACCGGTTGGTCAGATCGAGATTACTTCGGGACCCCCGCATAGGGATACCGGACTGCCCGCAATCGTACTCAGTGTTTTTGGATACCCAGTACCGGATAGGCAAGGATAGACAACATCAGGAAATAAGGCCAGATAAACACTTTTTTTATTATATTTTCATGTACCGTTAAGGATTGCAATTACCAGTTATTTTTCACAAATACATTATTACCATAATTTCTTATACTGATAATGGTCACGTTATCATCTTATATTTTGTATCTATTTGCCGTCTGACCATTCTTGGTTACCCTAGCGTTATATATCTATCTTTTTACTATTGTCAGAATAGAGGAAATAACCTCTAATTTGTAAGTATAGGGACATAGAGACCAGCTGGTGTAATTCAGAGCTGTGTATTTGATTTTTGATTTCTTTCACGGTAAGGTTTGGAGAACCACCTTCCCTAAACCTTCCCGTGCCTTTTATTTGATAGTTTTAGTTATTCATTTTTTTTTGTGTGCTTTGTGTCGTTCTTTTCTTAGTGTGCTTTTATAATATATATGTATAAAATTCTAGTAAACCGTTTTATTTAAGATAGACCTCTTCCCGGTTCCAGGGTCTTTTCCGATATATGAACTAACCGGGTGGCGCTCAACTTTTGTCGTGGCTTCATTCTGTCCTGGACCTTCTTCCCGGTGCTCCCGGCGAACAGCTGCCGTCGCTGTGATCTATATATTTTTTATTTTGTTTCAAAAGAGAAAATAGTAGGTCACAATTCTTCACATCATTTAAAGAAAAATGTTCCTTATAACAAGAGTCAGAAACTTAAGAGTTTCGGAGAAAAAACATGTTCTTAATTCCCCAATCGAAAAGCTATCATAACTATTAACATTTAAGCAAATATGTAAATATGTGTAAGTACATGTTTGGCAAATATTAATTGGTTATTAGTTAACGAATAAAGTATACATAAAATAATAATAATTTCAAACAAAAATCACGTCAGGCATCAGCCAATATCGACGAAACAACGTAACAAACTAACCGCAAACAATATTATTTCAACATTGCAACAAATACTATTTCAGTGTAGATAAGTGCGTGCATTTAAGTTCCATTTAAAACCAAAAATATATTCTGTACGCGAATATCACGATAAACTTCGTATTTACGGAGAAGCTTTACAAAATCTAAAATCTACGTAAAAAAGCTTTACAAAGACGCATTTACGCAAGACGCGGGTTAGACGCATTTAAGGGTAACGATCCCCCACATACCCCTTCCAACTCGACAGTCCAAGTTTCTGAAGTCCAAGAACAAATTTTAGATCTTGTTGAAGAGGATTCTACCAAAAGCACTCGAAGTATTGCACAATAATTTCGAGTTTCCCATTGGATTGTACATAGAACACCAAAAGAGCAATTTATCGACCATTATCATGTACAAAGGGTACAAGCACTCTTACTCGCAAAAATTTTGTGAATGGTTTACAGGCCAAAACTATAGGAATCCAATTTTTTTGGTTCTATATTTTATCAACCGATGAAGCTTCTTTCATCAAGAATGGGACGGTGAGCATTTTGAACAGTTAATTTAATAAAATAATTGATCACGTGTTTCTTATTGTAACTTGAATCATTTAAAACGTATTATAAATTGAAAAATTAATGCCAGTAATTTCTAATTTGACATTAACCGAAAATAATGTGTAAGTTTTTCTCTTTTTTTATAACTTAATTATAAATGGCTATATTTTTTTTTATTTTGAATTTTAAGATTTGTCAAATTATGTTAAAAAAATTGACCAACCATTCAGCTTTTTTATTGCCACCCTCCCTTCTTCGTTAATCTGTCTACCCAGGTATTTGATATTTCAATACGTATAACTTTAAGGCATTAAAGCACTAAATTTATTCAATGAAAAAATTTATAGGTTCATAAATTTTAAAGAGCCACTGAAACTAAAACCGTTACAGGCGGCAATTTTTCGTCTATCATTACTCCTAAAATCTCAGCCGCTAAACCTGGAACTCATCCGAATTATATTACAAACATAACGCGAAAAGATAAAAATTGAGAAAGTGATGCCAGGCTACTCGGACCTCTGAAAATAAAATAAATCCGAATTCAGTCAGAAAGAAAATAAATTCTTTAAAACAATATAAAAATCCAGATTTAAAGCATTTTTAGAAAATCTCTCTGATTCCCCTGATAAAAAGTATTTATTACAAGTCATAACTGAATGAAACATCAAAAACTTCAAGTTACGGTCCTCATAAGTTTGAAACTTATCTTATGTAAATGGCATCGCAACATTTTTTTCCAAATTGTTTTTAAGTTATAAAAAATTATTTAGAAGATGCCCAAGTGAAAAAAGTCAATTTTGGAAATAACGGTCACCCTAATGCATATGAAAGCATTCAAATAAGAAAATGTAAGAAAATCATGAATCGGCATTAAGGAGCTATTCCATTCAGACAACTTTTTGAATTATTCATGTAACGCTTGAT
Organism: Cosmopolites sordidus; assembly: GCA_031761425.1. Lineage (NCBI taxonomy): Eukaryota > Metazoa > Arthropoda > Insecta > Coleoptera > Curculionidae > Cosmopolites > Cosmopolites sordidus. The sequence continues at coordinate 64,559 of JARFXV010000292.1, forward strand.
TAAGTTCGCGGTTCACAATTTTTAAACGCTTCATTAGGTACGGTTGTCATATAAATACAATATAATTTAGTTTTACAATTAGATTGAATCATCTCTTGATGATGGTGAAACACGCGTCGACAAGTTAAATAAAATAATTTAGTCGAAATTTTGTAAATAATGCAAAATGTTTTTTAGCGATAAGGTACATTTTAATTTTTTTAGCCGATACCAAGAAAGATTATCGAAGTACTATTACATAACTAAAAAATCACTGTTTAGAATACATTAGGAGTCCCTGAACCCTACTTTTTCGAAAGTGAGATTGACAATGCAAAATCATTAAATGACGGGAAATTGCAATTTTTGGTGACCTGAAATAAATATTAGCTTTTTTCAACAGAATAGCACTACATTGGAACATGCGCTACAGAGGAACTTTGATTTGCAACACACCAAAACTCCCGAACGAGTGTTCTGCATAAATGGCATTGGTCTTCCAGTTCCTTTAGATTGTCGCCATTGAACTACTTTCTTTCAGAGTATGTTACTGGAGAAATTTCTAAGAATAAACCTCAAACTATCCAGGAGCTAATAGACAATTCGGCAGCACATATAGAGCCACAATTATATAAAATAACCAACTCATCATTTATCAAGCAATTGAAAGTAGACATTTGGGCCAATAAATAAATAAATTCTAGGAATAATGATGATGGCACAAGAAATCTAAAGTTAATCTGTTATAAAAAACAAGCAACGAAATCGAATTTTCCGTCGAATTGATTTTTTTGATTGCATTCCAATTAACCATTCACAATTTAATGAACGAATAAAAGACCTCGGTCCAGGCAATTATACAAACGCTCTAATCGCAATTCTTCTCTTCGCAAAACACAATTAACTGAACCATTTTCCTGCTTTTTAAAACCGAGAAATGCTCTTGATCGCAACAGCAGGAGGAGCCTTGACAGGAGCGGTAGCGGCAGCAGCAGTCTGTGGCCACAAACGTCGCTCTCTCTATCGTGAATCGAGACGACGTGCCCCGCGTATTAACTGGATCATTACAGACGGCGATGAATGAGAAAAACTCGAGTTAATTGCTGCTTGATTAAAGACCGCAGATCCATAAAATAATCGAGGGTGCGATTACAACTATGCGATTAAAGGGAGTGAAGGGGCCGGCTGGGTTGGCAGCGCGACGCCACTCAAAAGGACAAGCGTTTGAACTTGTCGAATCTGCGGGGTTTCGGAGAAAATAGGGCGAGCATACGATTAATCGATAGACGGTGGAACTTTTCCCAAAATGCTTTCATGCAAATTTACCAATAACTTTATTGACATCAGTTGAATATGAATCTTAATTAAAAATTTGAAAAAACATTCGAAAACTACGTATTATTTGAGATAATAAGCATTAAGTATAGGTCTAGAAGACTCATGGAGGGATTTTGTACTCAGTTATCAATGATTGGCAATAAAATATTCAGCTAAATATTGAATATCATTTCACCCATACCAACTACTTTGGAGGTAAGAAAATTCATGGACCTGACAACACTTACACTCATATCATTGTTTTTATAAGTGACTTATTGGCGAAAATTCGTAATGTAACTAGCCAATAATCCAGAAAATATAATCAATGCTTTGTGGATGGCGTTTCGATGAAGATACGTTGACTATGTGATTGGTGCTTTATTACCTTACCATTTTGTTAACATCTGTTAACAACAAAATAAAATTGAACCTTGACAAAATACTGTACAACAGTAACAATAATTTGAGGCGGTGGTAAATAGGATTACTTAAATAATGGAACCATTCAGAAATCAAGTAAACATTATATTCAAGGTAAAAAATGGTGAACACGCCGTAAAATACATGGTGGCACAGAGGAAAAGCATGTTTTTCACCTAAACATAACATTGTTTATTTTCAAGATAAATTTTTTGTAATTACAGGTAAATGAAGTAATAATACTGCACTTTAAAATTAATGCTGGAAAATAATGTGAGTCAAATGGCGCCCTTTTTCGCGGTCACACATCTGCAATATCTCTTAGTTGTGAGTTGTGACTTGTGCATCACCCACAAAATCATTTATTCTGGTTGTCTTGCGATTTCTTGACTGATAGCAACTTCAGATCCTGTATCGCGAGTAGTTTGTTAGCGTACGCTCTAGACTTAAGGTAACTTAAACTTGAAGAGATTTACCAATAAACACCAAAACGCTTTGTTGAACTGCTCGACGCACGTTTTGCTAACCATGTTAGCATCATCAGGAAATGATTTAATCTCAGATCAGATTAAAGATTAAATCATCTCCTGATAATGCTAACCTGGTTAGCGAAACGTGCGTCGAGCAGTTCAAAAAAGCGTTTTGGTGTTTAGTGGTAAATCTCTTCAAGTTTAGTATTTCACACCAAAGGTTCCAACAGAAGAATTGATTTAAGGTAACTTCACAAAAATAGTCGCACGCAGACAAGTCTGGAGAGCGTGGGGACAAAGAATCATAGCCGAAACGGAAGATCACATGTTGAGGAAAGATTTGTCGAACACATTCCATTGATGCTCTCGCCGTGCGAGCTGTGGCACCGTCTAGTTGGAATCACAGTTCTCCCATGTCTATTTTTCGCCGTTGAAATTTCGTAACATGTCAACATAACGTGCCGAAGGCACAGTTAGTGTTATTTCCTTCCCTTCAAAAAAGCAAGGACTAACGGTTTGAAAATTCCGGACTACACTGTCACTTTTTCACTTTGGAGAGGTCTTTGGTGCATCTCTTGTTGATTCGTGTTGAAATTTCGCTTGTTTATATATCAATTTATATAAAAATGTGCTTCGTCACTCATTATCACAGTATGAGGGTCATCAGCATAAATGGCGCGTATTTTCACACAAAACTCTATGCGCTGTGCAAAATTCCTTTCGGTACAATCATTATTTTGTAGGGATGAAATTCCAAGTCGTCATACAGAATGCGTTGTAGCGATCGACGGGACATACCCAGAGCTGAAGCTTGGCGCCTAGTGGAACGCTGTTTCAACTTTGTGTGGTGTCCGAACAGCACGGAAAAGGCTAGGTGGCTTCCTTTTCATGCAAGATCCGGTAGTTAGAAATGCTTCAACCCATCGAAGTAAGGTGTTTCGATTTGGATTTGACCTTCGGCATTTAAAGTTGAACTGTAGACGTTGCACGCTAACTACAGAATCACTGTTTCTAAAAAACTGCTCGACGACACAACGCACACAGAATGCTCCAAGATCTACGGTGCCATGCCTAAAACTGCATTACTTAAGCTGTCCGTTGGGATCTCGGCGAGGTCGTCATCCCTCTCTTCGAAAAATACTAGCCGTTCAAAAAACATGCATCTGTTTCATCTGCGCCACCCTGTATAAAGAACATTAATGTGGATAATCTATACTTTCTATACGATTCGATATTATTCATCTTCAATCGAGTTCGTCTTCAATCAAGCCTCTATCTTCTGAAAACGCCTTAAACCACATGAAAATCTATGCCCTTGAACAATACACTGTTTCCATGGACGTTTTACAAAAGTTTCCGTCGCACTGCGCCCAAGTCTGAAACAAAACTTGATAGCATTGCTCGAAAGTGTTCTCATTCATTTCAGAACACACTACAAAAAATCCAGTTCACAAAAATACTTACTACGGACCACCAAGTAACTGTAGGGAGATCAAACTCATACTGACGATGCATCAGATGTCGGCCTGTCTCCCTTCCAAAAGGAAATAAGTTTTTTTTTTCTATTTTACAACAATTAGAATGAGCTCTACGATGGACGATTCATACATCTGAATAGTGGAATGAGCTCATCCTTCACCAGAATAGTATTATTTGTCAAATTTCAGGGAGAGTTGATAAATAATGCTCTCATTCGACAAAAAAAGTGATGTTTCACCACGAAAATACACCCGCCCATTCGGCCACCGTTGTCTTTATTCTTCAGACTTTTAGTAAATTTTTTACTCTCCCCCTATTTGGTCTATAAAAACCTAAATATTGAAAACATAATTAGTTTATATAATTGAAACTCTTGTAATATCCTAAGAAATATGTAACTTATGAGAATCATATAGATGACATATACAAGGAAGAAGAACAAAAAACCTGGAAGGAAATTTTAAAGTGGCAAAAGTGGTAAAAAATAAATTATAAAATCCTATAATAGTACAGATTTTCCAGGAATTGGAGAGGATGCTAGTTTTTATACATAAAGAAGAAGTTAAACGAAACGTCTTGAACAAATGTTAAAAATAATTTCAAATCAAACATTCTCTGAAAATATATAACTAGACCTAATGGAGTGATAAAATAAAACTAAACAATATTATTAAAATCAAAATTAACCTCGTTCGAAATCAAAACAGAATTTAATAATAATAATGTAATTATTCAGTTGTATGCGCAGATTTGCTAATACCTTTGTTCAAAATTGGTTCGACTTGTTTGAAAATTCATGTAGGGAGTTTAAAAGCGGATTCTGAGGATTTGATAAAAGCTAATATTTAGGTGCGTTATAATCCGGTAATGCATTAGGGAAAATGGAAGTCGCTCTGTATCGGGGTTATTTCGGCAGACGGTGTTCAAGGGATACTCGAAGTTGGTAAGTTGCAGTTAGTATGCACCGTATGTTGCATTTAGAGCGCCATTAAGCCAAATTGTTAGAAAATGAATAGCGTCAAATTCATCTGATATAACATAACATGGCGTCAATTGCTTTATAAATTGTATAGGTTTTAAACCGAATTAATCAATAAACTGTAATTTTATTATAAGGATTATAATATATTTCAATTATCACTAAAAGGACATATTAGTTTTAGAATTATCCATAAGTTAATATATTTTTTATTAAAATATACCAGTGCTTAAAATTGAAATATATTTAATTTTATGGATTTAAGATCTTATCCGATAAGTTTTTCCATCCCTCATTTCAGCCGAGTACACATTTTGAAGCTTCGATATTGTTTAATTTATGTAAATTAAAGTGTAAAATTTATTTCGAATAACGAATAAAAATTTCGAATAAGTGAAATTTATTTGCTATTTGCGAATAACGAATTAATTTATATTTGTTATTCGAAACGAAGTAAATAGAATTATTTGTTCCTTAATCGATCTGATTTTCTGATTGATCGATCTTTCGAATAAAATTTCGAATGATTTTTTAGGATTGAAATTTTGATGATTTTAAAAAAATGAGCAAATCAATGAGGCCAATTGTATCAGTCACTAATTTTCCAACATACAACTGGGCAAAATGGCTAGCAAAGTTCTGCGATAAACTCAATAGAATTCATAAAAAAGTCAAAAACACACAAGGATGAAGTCAGTTACTTTCCGAAGGTGTGGCTAAGATACGTAAATTATTTTTTTGCAATTGATTCAAAAAATGAAAACTTATAAGAGTTTCTTAAGAACTTAAATGGTAAATCCGAAGCCATAGCATTCACGTATGAATTTAAGAATACTGATATATTACGACGATGACGTGGATTACCTCAACAACAGTGCACCGATCAATTCACTTCGACTTTTGGCAATGAAGCACTATCTAAAATCACTATATATCGCTGGTTTAGTGAATTCAATCGTGGCCGTCGTTAGTTCACGGACGAATTTAAAGAAGGTCGTCCAAAATCGGTTGTTGTGCCTGAAAACATCGATACTGTACACGAACTAATAAAACAATATCGTCATGTGATATATCGTGAGATTGAGACATCCCTGGGCATTAGTATGACAAGCATACACAAGATTTTACATCAACATTAGCCGTGAAAAAGATATGTGGGCGTTGGACTCCGCATAATTTGATAATCGCTCAATAAAAGGCTCGTGTCGATTAGTGCAAAGAAATGCTCAAAAAATACAATCGAGGTGCGTCAAAAGCCGTGTTTAACATCACAGGTGTCGAATACTGGATCTATGCATATGAGCCCGAAAGTAAAGACCAGTCGAATCTATGGGTTTTATTTGCGATAAATGGACAAGTGGCTATAGTGCCATTGTAGAATCGCAGAACGATTAATTCTGAATGGTACACAATTATTTGTTCGCCAGAAGTCTTTGAAGAAATAAGAAAAACAACCAGCGAAGCAGGATCATTCTTCATTATGACAACGCAAGCTCTCACACATCGGATCGAACAACTCAATATTTGACCGGTCAAGACATTTAATTGATGGGTCATCCACCGTACAGTCCTGATTTGGCACCCAATGATTTATTTTTATTCCCGTTTGTAAAGAATAAACTAAGTGGTCAACGATTTCCGACGCCAGATGAAGCGATGGATGCGTTATAATTCATGTTTTAGAGATACTTCAATTGGAATGGAAAAAGTGCTATGAAAATTGGTTCAAACGTATACAAAAGTGCATCGATCATTGCGGAGAATATTTTAAAAAACAATAAAACCATTTTCACGATAAACATTTATTATTTCGGATACATAAATAGCAACCCTCCTATTTACAATTGTTTAACCATAAGTAATGATACGAAAAAAAAAACAATATAAGAGCAAGTATTATTAAGGAGCATGCAAGAAGTATTTCTTGATAGATATTATCATCAATTTATGCTATAGTAGCCGATTTTATAAACGAAAACGACTTTTTAAGAAGGCATATATAAAGAAAACATAAGAAGTCAAGTCCGGGCTTCTCCGCTATCAAGGAATATCACCTCTGTTTGATATTAGTTTATTGGAGAATATTTCCTTCTCCATATGCATAGATTATCTTATCGCCATCCAAGTTTAGGTATTTTAACTACGAAATACTTATAACTGCAGCGTTAAGAACTCTATTCACACCTAGATATATTCTGCAGAAGTAATAATTACATAATTACATGTCTTTCTAGAGGCATTCGGTTTAAGTTTAACTATAATGGTTGGTTTGTTTTGATAAACTTTCAAAAAGCCCCATAGAAAGAAATTACGAGCAGTCAAAACCCGTATTTTTTAAAGCAATCGTATTTCACCACTGCTCGATGTCAGTTTATTGGTATATATATATATATATATATATATATATATATATATATATATATATATATATATATATATATATATATATATTCTTCACCATTGACAGAGATTCTTTAATTGTGTATCTATTTACTTGATCTTGCTCCATCCAGGTTTTACATTATAGTCAAAGAATGCATGTAACTAGCGTGCTAAGAGCTTTCCTAGTATCTTTACATATTCTGCAGAATTAACCGTTACACCACGCCCATGATTCTCTTCAAATAACTGGCGACTGAATTGGCATTGTGCCTGAGATGATGGTCCCAAGACAGTAAGGCAGGAGCGGGTTCGATTTCCGCTTACGATCTGTATGTTTTTGTATGTTTCTAAGGTAGATTGTAAAATGTTTTTGCAACATCAAAATGTTTTCCAAAAAAACAAAGTCAAACAAAGTATTACTATCAAAAATCAAGAAGTAAAAACAATTATTTAAACCCCACCCATCATTTCCTTTGGAGGGCACCGGCCACCCAAGGTGAAACTATGGATTGTTAACTTTTAACATTAACTGTGGAAAATAGGAGTCTCCCTATTCTTGAAGGGAGAGCATATGTTGGTACCCTGATGAGTTTAAACACTAAGAGACGAATCATGTACCCTCCAATGGAAGGGATGGTGGGGCTTGCCCCCAAATGCTCATTTTGGTGGAGATGCAGGTTATTGTGTGTTCCGCGTAAGATTGTGGAACCTAACGGTTTGGGTGTATAACAGCTACTGCTGCTACTGCTGTCTCATTAGACGCAGTCAAAAGAAATCCAACACTGCATTATATATATATATATATATATATATATATATATATATATATATATATATATATATATATATATATATATAATGCTATATATATATATAGTTTTTTTTATTTCTTTTGGACTACATCCAATGAGACTACTGTAGCTGGGAGTGTTATTATACAACCGGGAAGTAGCCCCACCCATCCGTCACATTGGAGGGCGGCCATATTTGTTTACCGATTTATGGCATATCTTGTCAGTTGTTTTCGGAAAGGTTTGCAATTAAATCATCATTCGTTTCATGTTAGAAGAACGTTAGAAAATTGTCCAATTTTATTACGCAAATTTGCGGTCCCCTCATACTACTCAAAGAGCAATTCAGACCAATCGTAGTATTCGTCGTGGTAGTCCTTCTGAATAGGCTATTGATCGTGTTATTAGAAAATTTGAAAGTGAATTTACTCTCCACGATAGTTTGGTTTTTCCACTGTTTGAGCCAGTGTAGCCGAAAATGACGTCTCGGTTGATCGCCGCTCTAAGTTAGTTAAGCATCTCACCAATGAACATGGCGAATTTTGTCGTTTGATTTAGACTTACATCCAGTACAGTGCTGGCAGTAAATTAAAGCTAACCGACCATCGTATTCGTCGTGAATTTGCAGATTAGACCCTCGAAATGATGTAAGCCGACAACGAATTGTATCGCAAAATTATCTTCTCCAATGAGGCTCATTTCTGGTTCAATGGCTTCGTCAATAAACAAAACAGTCAGTAGTCAGTATTGGTGTGAATCTGATCTACACGTGACACATGAGAGTCCTTTGCATTCGCAAAAGATCACAGTTTGGTGTGGATTTTGCCATGGAGCAGTTATTGGTCCTTATTTCTTTAAAAATGAGGAAGGAGCCACCTCTACCACCAATACCAAGCACTATAAGGCAATGCTGAAAGATTTTTTTCCGGAATTTGATGGAATCGATGCGAAAAGCAAAAAATATATGTTTTATTTAATTCCAAGTTCGATCAAGTATTGCTATCGAAAATAAAGAAGTAAATACAATGATTTAAAAAAAGGTTCAATAAAATTTGTATAGCAAATATTATGTAAAAACAAAAACAAAGAAGAACAAGACATTTATTTTTTTATATATGGGTGTTAATTGATATTAATTATTTTAAAACTAATATACATTTTCATCAACGATTTTGGGACAATCCAATTGCTGACCATTATCTTCCGAGAACTAAATCAGAACTTTAATTCGACCAACTGAATTCATAAGGCTTGTTAAACATGCTAAATTATGCAAGAAATCTGTAGTGGAATTAGTTCGAGTTATTTCAATTTCTCGATTAATCCAGTGCAAGCTGTCACCGTCTTCCGCTTAAAGAGACCGTCGCCAGTTGCCCCGGCCTTTCCAGACTTTCACGTCTGGCTACGTTCTCAATTCTCCATGTAATGTTAAGGTTAATGCAATTTGGAGGCGATGCGCGTCGACCTCCGTAACCGAGTCAACAGAGAGGATCCATTTTCGCGGGGTCTGTTTCGCTTCAGCGAATCTCGGTTTGAATAGAAAAGGTGGTGAAGAAATTTTGATAAAAACATTTTAGAATCGAGCATAGGTATAAAATTACTAAGACAACATATTTCTTAATGGACAGTGGGGCAATAATAATGTTTATGAGAAACTCATATTTTGTAATCGTTCATTAAACTATTTGGTCGAAGTTAATGTTTAAGTGGGTTATAATTTGAGAATGTATTAGAGAATGTGGAAGTTGTTGTATAATGAGACTATTTCGACAAACATTCAAGCAATATTTAGAAGTTAGGCAACTGAAGTTAGGCATATTATTAGGAAATGAATATCGTCAAATAATACTTTATATATAAATATAATAAGTCAATAATTAATAATAATGTAGATATCAAATATGTACGAAGTACCTAATTTAAATATATTATTATATGTCAAAATTAGAAATGACCATATATTCTTGCGGTCCCTTATTTTTGTATAAATAAATGTAAAGGGTTTTCTAATAAGAGTGTCAGAACGTTAAAATGAGGCACAATGATGACTACAAGTGATAATCCGGCAATTTTTATTTTATCTTGAAAAACAAATAAGGGCATTATATTTTCAAATTAATGTCGTTCAAATCTCTCCCTCGGCTTCGTCTGGTGGAATGCATTCTGGAGACTGTAGTGTCGTCATGGTAGTCCAAAGATGAATGTTTAATATTTCTGGAGGACAACCGTAAACAATTTGGAACCCATCCATCCTCGAAACCAGCATGTAAAATTGTAATTATTTTTCCCTTATTTGCTGGGACTTTGGTTTGGCATTTTCTTGATGTATCTAGTCATCCTTTTGCTGGCTTCTCATATGTATCGAACCATGTTCCATCAAGGTAGATAATAGGATGATTTTCTAATCTGTATTTTTTATAGAGTTTAAGTAGTCAAACCTCCATCGTCGCAATCGTTGTGATTCCATTAATATTTGTGTTTTATTAATGGTCCGATATGCAAAACTTCTTCGTTCATCTTTCATTAGTCGATGTTGCAATGAATGCAATGCAGGCACAGTTTACTCTTCATACATAGCATACATTTTGCTTCGAATTAAATCTTTGTCGTTTTCGTCAACACATTTGCTTTTACCAGAATTACTACGAATTTTTTTGACTTTAATTGGCTTCGTCACAATATCTTTAACTGTAAACAACGGCGTTTTCGTTAATGAAGACGTTTCTGCTGCCGCTCCATTTGCATTAAGCCCCCTATTCAATAAAGAAACATACACATTTTTAGCACATTTGGAATAATAAAAATACGATTAAAATTATAGAACTGTACTGTTTAAGAAAAGAATGCGAACTAAATTAAAATATATCGAAACTACTAAACCAGATATAAAATTAATTTTATCTTTTTACCTGTTATTTTATTAGGCTCGGCCCTGTTTATGTGTTTTGCAACTTTGCCGAGTTTTGTTACGACAGGGGTTGTTAACAATTTATTGCAGCCATTCGGTCAAAGATATGTCGTACACCGAACTATACCTAAATTTTTGAATATAGTTCCCTAATAGGTTGCTTTATGATAATATGGCATGAAATTTATCGCATACAGGACGTTTTCAAATTAGTGCCTTATTGATAGGATTTAATAATTCATCTTATGGAGGAATTTTAAATGGAAAACCCTGTATTTTATAGTGGAGCTTAAAATAACAATACATTCTGTATCTAAAAGTGTTAAATGATGATATACATATTTTTAGCGGTTTTCGATATATAGGCAAAAAAACGAAACAATGCAATTAATGAAAAGATAATGGTTTATTTTAGTAGTGGGCCACGGTCGGCTAGGGTGACATTAATTCTAAACAAATATTATGAAAATGTATTTGACATTCTTAGTTTGATAATTCATTGTTAACGCATTTAAGTAAGTAATTGTGTCAGTAAAGAATGGATGGAATGGAATGGGAATTAACTATTCGAATGCGGTGTTCATGAATTAATTTCTTTTATACGGACAGTGTCACAAAATTATCTCCTCAATATAAAGAATACTGCAAAAATACGGCATACATCCTCACAAATATTCTAAAGCTCAGTTTCTCAAGCTAGACGACTGTCCTCAAGGAGCGGAATTTCGTGAAAATTGTTTAGTTTGCTTTAAGGAAGATCCACATTTATTACAAAATATAATCTGGACTTCCAGATTTTCGAGAAAAGGAGTTTTTAATAGTCAAAATTGTCACTTCTGGGCCAATAAAAATACTCATTTTAGCAGGGATTTCGCATACCAATAGAAATTTTTAATGTTTTTTTGTTTAATCATGGACAAACAAATGTCCAGGAGACAGAGGAGGAGAGGATTTGACAGAAAACCTTCCACTAGCTGTGATTGAAGCAGTTGATACCAGCTTGATGGTGCTCCGGCACACTGTACAGAAGAAGTAAGCAGGCAACTCTGTGAACTATTCCAAGACAGGTAGTTTGGACGTTTGGGTCCGTGAAATTGGCCGCCGAAATCACCCGATTTAACTCCTCTTGAGTTCTATCTTAGAGGTACTGTAAAAGATATTACCTACAAAATGCCTGCAAACACTAGAGGAGTTAGAATATTGGTGAATCAAGCATTTGCAAGCTTAGATCTTATTGAGATAACAAGAGTCGTCACGGAAAGTGTCCATATTAGAATGTTAAAGTGTTTGGAGGTAAAAAGGCGTTTCGAACATTTGCTATAAAAATAGTTTTTACATATTATTATGTTTCTAATTTTAATTTTGTTCTATTGCTTGCAAAAAAAAATAAACTGTTATATTTGCTTTAATTGCAATATTTTGGTTTTTTGTTTATAAGTTGAAAACCGTTAAAAATAGGCATATTATCACTTAATACTTTTAGATACAGAAGTTATTGCTCTTTTGTGCTCCACTATAAAATATAGGGTATTCCATTTAAAATTCCTATATAAAATGATTTTTTTTGTTCTATCAAAAGGGCCCTATTTTGTAAACGCCCTGTATGCGATAAATTAATTCTCATATCATATTGTCATAAAGTCACCTTTTAAGGAACCGTATTCAAAAATTCAGATATGATATGCTGGGTGTATTTTTTTTATTGAGGGATGTTTGTTGTCAAATTTCTTAAAAAATATTTTATATTTCCGAAACGGCTCAAGACATGTATTGCATATGTAACATGAAATATTTCAAAATACTTCACAGAATCTAGAAATATAATAACATATAGGGTATTCTATTAAAAAAAAACGAAGTTGGAATCAGCTTCGAGTAGATCTGGCAACACTTTCAGCACAGAAAATATATTAAATCGAGAATATATGTTCATTTACATAAGTACCCCCAAATTTAAAATCATTGCCCCAAGTAGTTCTCCTTAAACGTCTAACGTACCATCCACCGTCAATCACCCTGTATTTTCAATGGTAGTGTAAATGTTTCGTTTAAGGTGAAGAATTGTTCGGGGTTTATGTCTGTAAACAAGAGATTCAACATAACCCCACAAAAATAATCCAAATTCGTGAGATCGCATGGTCTTGATGGTTAGTTGAAATTACCGTTTCGCAAAAAAACATGTCCATGAAACTTTTCTTGCAATAAATCCATTGTCTGGTGAGATGTTTGACAAGTCTTGCTATAAAAAACGTTGTTTATATACACATTTTTAAATTCAGGCCAAATATATTCTGCTAACATATTCTTATCGAGTCCGCCATTAAGAGAAACACTATTTCTATTAATAGGGTAAAAAAGGTCTTATCATTTCTTCAAAAAGCACACAAAATAGTAACTTCCTAGCCCACATCCTTTAGTTATGTCTGGCCACATCCTGCACCAAATGTGTTGTCAGGCAACTATTGGGATTCCACTGAAAGCCGAAGATGCTGACTACAGATAATAATATTGAACAAGTTTTAAAAATTCAAATAAAAATTTGAGAATATAACCTTGACTTATTCCAGAATTATTATATAAGTACCTTAGAAGTTTTCTGAGCCGAAGATTATGTCCATAAGCTGAATATTATAAGAAAGCTAAACGTTGATGTACAACAATTCAGTCTTACAAGAGAACAATGTTATTTGTCAATTTTTAGCTAGAAAGAATATTTGAACCTATGGCGATCTATCACATTCGCCTAGTCTGACTGCAATTAAATAATTTCTGTTCCAGAATCTTAAAATTTACCATCTCAATAAGGACATTCGCAAATTTAAAGCTGCCCAGAAATTAATAGTGAATGAGATGCACGAGATACTGCAATGGGAGTCGTAGTATCTAGATATGTAATCCGTTATATAATGGGTTTTATTATATTTCTGATGGTTACCTGATTCCCAAATATATAGCCCACCTTATTATAATTTTTAAAGTGATAGTTTTATGCCGGTCTAATGCCAAACTAAAATTTCAACAATTCAATTCAGTTTCAACAACAATTCAATAAGTATGATAGTTACGCATCCCAAGTAAATGTGAGTTAACAATTATCTTCAAAACAGCCCTACTTGCAGTTACAAAAAAAAAACTCCCACGTATACCGAATATTTTCATGCCGATTTCCTACAGTAATAAGTACGTGCTTCTACGACGACCAAAACCTCGTACTTGTGCATAAATCTGATCCCCAATCCATTTTTTCCGTATCCTCAAATAGTAAAAGCAACAATACCCTATAACTATTTCGCAAAAGCTTAAACCAAATTCTTTCGTACTAGCTCGTTTCTTTTACTTCCCAGCATGATATGAAAAATAAAACACCTTTTATTTTGGCACAATTATTGCAATTGTATTCGCAAACACAGGTAAAACACAAGTCAAACAAGCAAAAAGTGTATTAGTTCTCTTGTTCAAGATATGTTATTCGCTGAGGTATATTTTCAGTTTCATTCAAATATGCATACTGGGTATTACACATATATTTATTTTCCAGAATATTATTTAATAAACTATATTTGTTATTGGAATATTTTCACCTTCGCTGTTAAATCAACCAAAGTATAAGGGTAAAATGGTTCTTAATTATAAAAAATAAAGAATATAATTACCTTTGTGGGGCATCTTCCACAGAGTTTCGGCACAGGCTGATTCCGTAGGGAGAGCGTTTTTGCGGCGGAAATAACCGGAGAAAACCCGCCCGGAGTCGGGACGGGTCCGGAAGTGGCTCCCAGGTTGAGCTTTTAGAGAGACCTGAAACGAAACGAAAACTTTTAATATTTCCATAGAACAACGAGAAAAACTTTTATTTGCTGTAATTAGCGAGCTTCTTTTGTTATAAACTTCTAAGGAATATCATGCTTTTAATATTTTCTTTCATACGTTATTATGAAATTTTAACATATCTATACGAGTTATGTAAATAAAGTAATGAGACTCATCTTATATAATTTTTTAATTATATAAGATTTAATTATATAAGATTTAATTATATAATTCAGTTTAATTAATTTTTTAATCGAAATTATAATTCTATATTTCTCTCTCTCGTCTACTTCGAAGTAGTTAATTTGGGAACCCATACAGTACTAGAGACGGTTTGTCCACTCTTCATAACAGTGCAGGAACTCAGAGATAAGGATTACCTTCAGCTTGTCTGTTACTGCCTTTTCTATGTTCTCGAGCATCCCAAAATGGCACCATTTGAGATAAAGTTTTAATCCTGGGAAAAGGAAAAAACCACAAGGACTCAAACTTGATGAATCTGTGGGGCTGTAGACCAACTGTGATAATTTACTTGGCAAAAACTCATCGTCATATCTCGTGTGCTAATGCTTATTATCGTGATGCAGCACCTGGGTGCTGTATCACGACATCTTGATGTTTGGTCTCACACGAATGACCTTTTTCGAAGTCTTTCAAGAACTTTTCTGTAAAAATGCTAGTTTACCGTTTAGTCTTGACATACAAATTCCATATGGGCGATTCCCTGGATATCAAAAAAGCAAATCAGCATGCTTTTGATCTTTGATTTGCTCATTCTGGCTTTTTTTGACCATTATGAGATTGAACTGTGCCATTTCTACCTGACACCTGTTTCCATAGGTATGTTAAAGTTTGGCAATTTACATCAAATCATCGTCGAAATAAAGAAATATTTTACAGAGTTCAGCAAGTCGCACTTTTTGGAACGCATAAAAAAGTTGGGTGAAGTGTCGAGCTAAAAGGAGACTACGTTTCCTATGTTTTTTATATTAAATGTAATTCCTATGTTATTTTATATTAAAAAAAAACAATATATTCTTTAAAAGATATTTGACTTTTCACTCTAAACTCCTTTGTCTTCTTGTGGCAAGGAATCCTAAGCGCATTGTATATATGCTGCAAGCTCTCTAAAATTTCTGGCGGCCACGGTAATCACTTAAGAGTTTGACCAATGATAGTCCACTACATGTTCTATTGGCGATAAATCTAGGAATCTCGCTAACCAGTTGAATGTGGTTATCGCAAACTATTTTAAAAACTGAACTGTTTGACGAGCAGTTGGTCTAGCATTATTCTACTGAAAGATAAGAATTGGATGAACCTGCAGATATGAACTAAGACGAGCTGCAATATTTTGGTTATAAAACGCATAGCATTTAAACGTTATCTGATGATTACTAGACGTGACCTGATTCAAAGCATATAACCTCCATATTTTGACCCTTCTACGTTCAGAATGACTACCTAAACAAAATCTAGATTCATTAGTAAAGCAAATATAGTTTAATTGCTAGTCTCATTCAGTTCTAGTTCGATACAATTCTAAGCGACTTGTCTTATTTTTCACTGTAAGAGCAGTTGGTGGTTCTTACAGGCGTATTATATTTTAGAGTGTAAGCATTCGGTATGAAGAGCATAATACTTTTGCTATATATTTTAATGTGGATGTAGTATAGCAAGAAGTCTAAGATTTTTGACTTCTTAGTTTATATAACAACCAGAACCTTATACTTGTGTATAACTTTTATCATAAAACCATCTTCCTCTCCTAATTCTCATAGAGTTAGAAGTAGCAATCTCACTATTTCACGAAATTCAAACCTGCTTCTTCCATGTTAATAATTATTCCCCTTTTCAACACAGGATAATTGCTTGAAACGATATGCTGCACAAACTCTGACATTTTAACCGAAACAAAATTTAAATAGATTATATATAAAAAAATATTTATGTATATATATATATATATATATATATATATATATATATATATATATATATATATATATATATATATATGTATATATATATATATATATATATATATATATATATATATATATATATATATATATGTATATATATATATATATATATATATATATATATATATATATATATATATATATATATATATATATATATATATATATATATATATATGTATATATATATATATATATATATATATATATATATATATATATATATATGTATATATATATATATATATATATATATATATATATATATATATATATATATATATATAATTCTGTAGCGTCTTGTAATGCCAAGCATACAAATTATTTCGTTAATGCGTGAGAATTACGTAGTGAGCAGGACGCGCACTAAATGTTATAGGTTATCGGGAGATTTAAATCAAAGTTATATGAAGATCAGAACCAGTCCAAAACAGCACTGCCCATGGAAGAGCAATAAAATGTCAAATATCTTGGTGGATAAAGTGACAAATATTATTGAATCCATGGAAAAAGATAAGCAAACTTTACATAAAATAATGGCAATATTATACTCACTCAAAATACCTCAAAGGACAAAAAATATCCAACTTATAAAAAAATTTAATCAAATAATTCTTCTACATAAGAAAGAAGCACAGAAAGATTTAAAAAGCTACTGTCCAATAAGCCTCGTATCAGTAATGTACAAAGTTTTCACAAAGATAAGAGCTTAAAGAATTTTACGAACACTGAATGTCCCACAACGAAGCAGGATTTAGAAGTGGATTAGAGTAATATGGACCAAAGCAATATGGGGTTGGATATTGCTTGATCATAAGCGTCAACGAAGAAGACCGAAAACACAATGGACTGAGGACATCATCAGGTATATTGGACCCAAATGGCAGAGGCGAGCTCAAGACTGCGCGAATTGGAAGCATGCTAAAAAGGCCTTCATCTTGCACTGAATGGACAATGCCTGAGTAATCAAATATATGTGCCGAACGAAACATGTGTCCTCCAATGTAAGGAATGGGTGGAGCTCCTTCCCGGTCAAGCAACTATCAAAATTCTCATACATATTCAGGAGATTGCTGTAGATAAAATTAAATTTTGAATCTGTATCTATATTAAGATGGTTTCAGTCAATTAAATCATTAATGCGAACCTATATTATACATAACCTCACCTAAAGTATGTAGCAGTGCACAACAGAAAATTAATTAATTCTTCATCAGGACAATGTTAAACCCGACGAGATTGAACTTCTACAATATGATGCAGACAATCAAATTTTCAGTTTTTGCATTAATTGGCATACTTTTATGCAAAAAGTTCATGCGAAAGGAGTTTCTAAACGAAAATCTAAACAACGTCGAAATGGGATACGTCAGTAATGTTGCTCTAAGAACATGAGCAGATATTTTGATTATGTATGTTATGTTGTTAATAACACCTAATGAGCTGTTTTTTTTTATCATACCTGCAAAAGTCATAACTTTAGAGAAACCTAGAGAATCATACTTAAATTTTACTATGACTCAACAAATTCGTCAACACTTCACATTTTTCATTTGTAACTATATTTTTCTAAATATTATAACTGATTTCTAACGTGACTTAGAGCTGGTTGAAAAATTAATTTCCAGCTTAGTCAAGGCGTTTGCTTTTTAGTCAAAATCAATTAATAATATCTGGCCAATTATGGCTAACGTAATAATCGACTTTTTAACTTCAGTCAGTGAATCGAATGACGCAATTAGTATTTTTGAACGATCCACCGCGTATTTATTAATACGATAATTTATTAATAAACGCATCGTTCATTATGTCGAATTATATAAAATACATATTACAACGGTAGGTATATACATCGAAATATCAGAAATACGCTCCAGCTTATGCATCAACGGAACGTTTCAAAATTAATTAGATCGTACATTTGAAACATGTTTCGCTCGTAAAAACATTTCAATTTGAAACAGGAGCGCTTTTAACAAGCATACGTCTGTTTTGATGAATTTTGCCTTTTTATGTTGCAAACATCGCTAGGTCCTAAAATTTCATCAAATGAATAAAACGAAAAATAAGTACAAACTTAATTTATACTTTACCATCAAATTTATTAATAAATAGAATCATTATCAAATCAGTCGAAATATCCTATGTTTATACACACAGCCTAAAAAATAACCGGAGTGCATAACAAACAAAAATAGTGACAAATTTTGACTAAAACCGATTTGTTTATTTGAAATATTCTCTCTCAATAGAAATGTAATGATTAACACGTTAAAGAGTTATCAAATTATTTTGTTTTGTCGTTGATCGGACGATGTTGAAATTGTTCGTCATTGACTATTAAATGTCTTCAGTTAGTGCAAATCGGTTTCCTTTCATCAATAAATACAATTTAGATAATAAAAATTATCTCAGGGCGCTAAATCAGGTAAATAGGAAAAAAAGATTTTTGGTGAAAAACTGAACTATGAAAGGATGGCGAATTGTGCAAAATCGCCAACTGAAGCAGTAAATGCGGTGAATTATTATCTTAGCCAGTTTTTCAGCAAACGATTCGGATGGTAGTCCGTGGGAGTTTCGATAGGAGAGTAAGAAGGATGAGGGAGCAGATCACATCCCTTATAGGCTCCCATACATTTTCGCTGTAAGAAAGAAAATGCGAAATCAGTGATGTTACACCACTGCTGTGAGCTTTAGCGTAGTGAAGTAAGATAGTGCTTTGACAGATTTTTTCTTGAACTTTTTATCGTATTTTCAATTTAAGACCAGCACATTATTAGCTTTTGATAGTGTGTCATTGTATATCACGTAGTAAACAATCAACAAAAAAAAACCTTCCAAGTAACAAAAAAATGTTGCTATAACCCTGCCAATGAAAAATCTGAGATATTTTTTTGGACAGAAACGCCTTTACCCTGTTATTTTGCCCTTAGTACTTGAATCACCAATATTTCCTAAAAGTAGTATAATTATCGCCAAAAATCAGAGGTGATTTTGCCTGATGCGTTTTATTCATTAATTATTAACATTCCAATCACCCCCGAGTAAATATATTATTAAAACTGAATATGAATTTCTTGTGACTTTAAAACCTATTTGTAAAAATGCTTAACGATAACTCTCTTTGCAATTTTATTCATTCCTGAATAAATGTTTCGTCTACAAAAAAAAATCTTGTTTCATTTCATACAAGAAATTAACGATAGGCAGCAAAAGCTCGGTTATATAACGGGCTGCATATTAATTTCATCTAATGGTTACTAGAGGAAACATACTTACAAACAGTGGCGGCTCGTGAGGGAGAGCGTTGGGGCGTCGCCTCTCCAGCATTTAACACAGAAAACAATTTTTCAGCGCAAAACAACCTATTTTATTTCCGTTCAGTTTCTTTTCTTTTCTGGTTCACGTCCTGTATAGGGCTTCAATAGCACGAAAAGTAAAAAGGAGGAACAGGAAAGCAGAAAAAATCTTCAGCAGAACTATTATCTTCTACGCCCTCCCATTTTAAAAACCCACGAGCCGCCACTGCTTACATTATATATATATATATATATATATATATATATATATATATATATATATATATATATATATATATATATATATATATATATATATGTATATATACAAGGTGTTTTAAAAATTGAGTCACTTATTTTAATAAGTTATAGAACCAAAATTTGTAATGTAATTGTTTGTTGTAAAATAAAGAAGTTATTAACAGTTCCAAAATTTGGAAACAGACTTAACTTTTTGATGTTCTCGACCACTGCGTTGTAAACACATAAAGTTACTGCTGATACTGGGTAAAACTAGTTTTTGTATTTTTGTACGATATTCTTTTTGAGTGCGATGTTTGATTTGACTAGCAGTAATAATTCCATAATAGTAGGTGTTTAATTTTAAGGTACTTTCTGCCATTAAAATGCGACACATTTATGAAAACAATGAACTAGTAGACATAATATTAACTTACGGGGAGTGCCAACAGAATGCAGCCGCACCATATCGTTTGTGCGCGGAAAGATTTCATTTAAGAAATCATCCGGCTCCACGGATGTTTGTATATTTACTTACAAGACTTCGCGACACGGTACTTAAAGGCACAATGGGGAGGTCACGCTGGAAAACCTCCTCTACGTGAAATTGTAGAGATTGAGGAAGACATTTTAGAAATTGTCGAAAACGAGCCATCAACGGGCACTAGGTCTATAGCAGGTCAAGTTGAAGTTGGTCGTAGTAAAGTGTGGAAGACTACACGACAAAAACACTTTTATCCCTATCATTATCAACGGGTACAAGCGTTACAACCCGAAGATTATCGTAGGAGTTGAATTTTGTCAGTGGGTTTTACATCAGTACAACAGAAATGAAAATTTTACCAAATTTATTTTGGCTATCGACACAGTAACATTTACAAGAAACGATGTAAATAATTTCCACAACAACCATGTTTGGGCAGTTGAAAATCCGCATGCTGTGAAAAGAATCCATTTTCAGCACAGATTTTCAGTAAATGTTTGGGCTGGCGTAGTAAATGCCATGCTTATTGGGCCTTTCTTTCTTCCAGGTCCATTGATAGGTGAAAATTATTTAGACTTTCTTCAAAACAATCTGCCACAATTATTACAAGATGTTCCTTTAAATGTTAGTAAATGGCATGCTTATTGGGCCTTTCTTTCTTCGAGGTCAACTGATAGGTGAAAATTATTTAGACTTTCTTCAAAACAATCTGCCACAATTTATGATAGGTGAAAATTATTTAGACTTTCTTCAAAACAATCTGTCACAAGATGTTCCTTTAAATGTTAGACAGAATATGTGGTTTTTACATGATGGAGCTCTGCCACATTTTAAACAAGAATTTCATGAACATTTAAATAATAAATTTCCTAACAGATGGATAGGGCGCAATGGACCCATTTCTTAGCCTGCATGATCTCCGAATTTAACGCCCTGCGATTTTTTCTGTGGAGATATCTAAAAAGGTTAGTTTATCACTGAGAAGTACATACTGTTGAAGAACTACAACAGCGCATCGAAAAAGCTTGTGATGTTAATCGTGGACACCGGGATTTTATTTTTGATTCGTGTAGTGACGCATGGATGCGCTAAGCAAGATTTTGTGCTAACCGAACAAACGGTAACAATTTTGAACAATTTTTGTAACATGTAACATTTTTGTTTTTGTTATTCTGAAAATTTTATATAAATAATTTTTGCTAAATGGACATCTCTTTGGGAGTTTTACAACACAGTGATCGAGAATATCAAAAAGACAGTTCTGTTTTAAAATTTTATAACTGGTAATAATTTCTTTATTTTGCAACTTGTATATAAATTATTTTTGGTAAAATTAATTATGTTTACGAGTTCTGAAACCTGTTAAAATAAATGGCTCAACTCAACATCCGTAATGAAATGTATTCCACGTTCAATGACGTATAAACACTTCTGTCACCAGAACTATGAAATTTCAAAATAAAAAATGTGACGAATCCCAATCTAAGCTCAACTTGATTTCGGTTGCGTTCATGTGAGAAACAAAGTCACTAAACGATTAATCAGTGGCAAGAGTACCTACACCCAAGAAAAAAAGGCTGCAGGCAGGAAATCAAAATTAATTTTCCCGTCAAACACGTATCGATATATTTGACATCTTGTTCTAGCCCGAAACGATCAAAGCGACTACCAGCGTGCTCACTCATTGTTTGGCACCGACAAAAACGAAGAGAAGTTGAAAATGCGGTGATATATGAACATGAGTAGCCGAGGAGTATGACAAGCAGTATCCATTGTTCACAACGGGCGGTCAGTAACCACCGTAACGTAATGAAGACAAATTTTCACCGTTCGTTTTCTTCGTTTTGCTCCTTTTACGATACGCCGCCCCGCTGATTGGGCCTGATTGCGTCCGGACATCTGAATTAGAAACAATCGCGCGGTCAAGGGAACTATCAAGATATCAAACGATCTACGATCATATCGACTGTAATTGATTATTCATTATTCGTCTGCAAAGGAGCGTGTCCTATTGGACACCGTGAAACCTATTTCCGTTTTGTTTTGCTATTGTTTTCATTTATTACTTGTTTATCTATAGACAAAAAAATTCTATATACTATGATTTCTTCTATCCATAATTAAATAGTATTTTAAAACGGAAATATTAAATTGCAATAAAAAATAATGCCGCATTACTACAAATGTCGTGTACTTATGGGAAATAGAGATTTTGAGAGAAAAATATTTGTCCTAAAATACGGTTCAATCAATTCCAGTAACCTTTTTTCTTGATCGAGAGTGGTATAGTATGAACAGTTAGAATTCTAAAAATTGCAAATTGATCTATTGCAAATTTTAGTAATATTTTTGGTATAAATCCTTTAAATAATTCAACTAAAAAAAATTAAAGTTTCTAAGTGAATATATCACTAGTTATATGAGTTACAGGATTAAATGAAGGCTCTGTAAAACAGTATCAACCACAATCCATAAGTAGTAGTACTGTTTGACTAGATGTTTCATTTTAAAAATCTAATTAACCGCATAGATTATATTCCATCATTAACTTTTTCTTCTTCAACGTAATTAATACAGAAAATTGAAAATTGATGAACAATTTAACACTTAAAGATTAAAATGCTGTTATAACTGTTACATAAAACTGTTAGAATCCAAAAAACCATTAACTTAAATTAAACCACTGTATATTACGAGGTACGTAAATACCGTAATAAGATAGGTGGCGTAGCATTCGATTTAGTAAGACTGTTGGTTTCTCCTTTGAAGGTAAAGCAGACCAGCCATCTTATGATGGATTTTCAGTACAAGTTTAAACTCCTTAAACTTTAACAGGTCCATGGAAATAGTGTTTTGGCAGGGGTCCAGAGGAAGTCCGGGGAAGAGTTGAATTTGACTCACACAACCATCAGATTTTGGCCAATTAATTGGGGATAAAGAAAAAAAGAAAGATGCTCGCTTAATATAAATTAATAAAAATCTTCTATGTGTGCGTACATGTCTGTGAAATATATCTTTTTTTTGGAATTCGGAATGTATGCACCACAAACAAATTCGCGTAGAGTCTCAGGGTAAGTGGGTGAGTTCCAGGTGACAGAAAGATGCGCTAGTCGAGCTGATGTGCTAGTCGAGAAAGAACTTCGTTCTTATTTCGTTGCTTATTCTGTTTTGTGACAAATAGTCTAGTGTTGTTATACTGCAAAATCCCTGCTGATATACTAGGCTAATTGAAAAGTTCGCGGAGCGGAAATGATAAAACAAGTTTATAGTTGAATAAATTACTTTATTTTCCATATATTCTCCCTTAATCTCAATACATTTTTTTCCGCGGTTCCTCCAGTTCAGTCCTTCAAAATACTCATATACGGCTGCAATAATTTCTTCATTTGATGAAAAACACTTGCTAGGTAGGATTTTTTTGAGGTTTGGGAACAGAAAGTCAAAGGGGCCAGATCTGGTGAATATGGTAACTCCTCCAATTTGGCCAAAGCAAAAACACACCTGTAAGCCGGTGCATTTTCTTGATGAAAAAAAATTTTTTTTTCGCTAAACTAGGTCTTTTCTCGCGAATTTTGGCATCCAATTGATCTAAAAGATTTGAGTAATACTATACTTTTATTGTTCTACTGGTTTGAAATTAATCAATTAACGAAATGCCTTTTGATTCCCAAAAAATTAATGCCATAACCTTTTTGGTCGATTTTGACCACTTTGGCTACTTCGGAGCTGAACAACTGGGCTCCGTCCACTCTGCGGTTTGTTGTCAAAGTTCAGGATCATAGTAGTAAACCCAAGTCTCATCCATAGTTACAAAACGACGTTTAAAATCTATTTTATTATTTCGAAGAAGATCCAAAGGTTGGTTATAAAGCTTTACTCGATGTGGTTTTAACCTTAACAATTTCACTTAAAATCAATTGTCTGTCTTCCATAACCATATTATTTATAGAATTAATTATTCGTTCAGTACTTGCACGTATTGGACGTTCAGAACGTGGATCATCATACAGGCTTGTACAACCATGTTGAAACTCACCTGCCCACTTACAAACCATTATACTTGAAGGAGCAGATTCCCCTAATACATTTATTACTTTAGTATGAATTTTCATTGGCTTTAAACGTTTTTTTACAAAGAATTAAATCACTCCATGATTTTCAATATTTTTCATTTAAAAAAATAACACTGATATGTTTAATTTAAGCTGTTGTTTTTGTACGAATGAATTGACAGATTGACTTGAAACTTCGCATATGTTCATATCAAGGATGAAACTTTGCATATGTTCATATGAAGGATGAAACCTCAAACTGTAGTAGATTATATAGTTCATTTACTGCTCTATAGGTGTCGCTCTGCAAACTTTTCAATTAACCTAGTATAGTAGGTCCAAAGAAAAATTTATGAAATGATGCAAAATAAAATACAATCTATAATTATTTCTAACCTCAAACCTCAAACTGTAGTAGATTATATAGTTCATTTACTGCTCTATAGGTGTCGCTCTGCAAACTTTTCAATTAACCTAGTATAGTAGGTCCAAAGAAAAATTTATGAAATGATGCAAAATAAAATACAATCTATAATTATTTCTAATCATTAGTTTTAAATCAAATTGGATTTCTTGTGTGAACAAAGTTAGAAACAAATCCAATGTAAAAGTCTATTAAATTTTCTATTGGAATCTTCAGTGTGGAACGCTAAACTAGAAGAGATTTCCCACAATTACCATTACCAGAGTTACCATCGTTAGAGGGTGATTCAATCTGATTTAAATAGGTTGAATCATCTGCTAATGATGTACACATTGTTAGCGAGATGTTCGTCGAGAAATTAAATAAAATATTTTGTATGTTGGTGGGTAGTGGTAAATCTCTTGGTGTTTAATGTCGAAGTCAGTGACATAAAAACTGATTTATTTTTAAAGATTTATTTTTTTATCAGCGCCTTGACGCTTACATTCAACACACTTACTAATCAAACAAATCTCCTAAACAAATTCCTTCAGACTAAAAACATTCTCGACACTTTCTTCCTCAACAATCAAACCAATTCGAATTTAATTAGACAGGAATATTTATACCGGTTCCGAAAGCAAAACCACACCACCCGCTCTTATCCATTCAATATCAAGTCTCGACCTCTGCCGAAACGGGTATATCAAAGGTCCGCGTCCCATACAAATCGGCGGAGATCACTCACGCACTTGACATATAATTAAAAGTCGACTTTTTAAAAGTGATTTAGGCTTAATGACGTACGTTTATATAATTGTAAGAGGCCCAGGAAGATCAAAGGACTCGTTTTTATTTTCTCCTGCTTCTTTCATTCTCTGTTGGGGAAACGGTGAGTGCCCGCACGGTCATACGACAAATAGAGATGAGAGGCAAACGAGTAAGAAAATGCCGGAGCAGTTGAGTTCGAAAACTTGGGATTTTTCTCTTTTTTTTTCTTAAAGGGAACTTTCAAAAGCGTCACCAACCGTAAGGAAATGGTAACGTAATAACTTTTACTGAAGAATTTTGTTGTAAAAAGACCAAAAGGGAAGTTTATAACGTGGCCGGTATCTAAAACCTTTGAATATGTTTAAATCTGAATTAAGGCTTTACTTTTCATTCGGACAACACTTAATGTAGAAATGATTAAAATGATGTATTTAATGACAGAAAAAGGGAAGTACTTGTTCCTCTTTTAATCACGACAAATGGTTTTTTAAGGTTATAAAAAAGATGGTAGAGCAACTTTTTGTATTAGATTTTTTTTATTCTTAGGTGTTTTTAAGTTACAGAAATTATTTATTTAAATTAGATAAAACGCTTTGGTGTTGTTGTCATGATTGCAGTATTATGATATCATGATGCTTGGTAATAGTTAGTAATGACTATTTGTGTAAAACTAAAGTATTATTTATAATTCCTGGTGATATAAGTATTTATATTTCATTACACTAGAGTATATAATACATTAGTAAAAAATATCATCCTCATAAATTCTGAAAGGTACGATCAGTTTATTTTGGATGGAAAGTTTGGATTTGAATAAAAAAGATGCTTTGGAAAAGATGATTTACCCGTTAATATTCTTTCATCTGGAATTTACAAATCTCGGAAGCAAACTTGACGAAAACAACAATATGAGAGGAGATATTAGAAAACACATTATGACGGGTAGCAAAGTTACAAATTACTTATTCCCGGCATCCTATCCTAAAATCTAAACATATTCAAAAGAACACGACAGTTAGGATCTATAAAACACCCATTCGGCCAGTAGTCACTTATGGGTGAGAGATGTGCACTCTCTGTGCACAAGAAAACAGAGGGATGTGCACAAAGAAAACAGAGGGATGTGCACAAAGAAAACAGAGGGATGCTTGCAGTATTTGAAAGAAGAGTACCCTGAAGAATTTTTGGTACTGCAAATGACAATGGAATTTGGAAATTCAGATATAACTTTGAACTGAAGCAATTGTACAATGATTTGGATATTGTAGACTATGTGAGCCGAGTGCCAAGGAAAATCACGGAGCAACGAATAGGTAACAGAATAAGAGGTAGACCAACGACACGATGGGAGGGCAATGTAAGAAGAAATGTTGAGATGTTGTAAGAAGAGCTACTGCACAACAAAAATTGACAAGGAGCTGCTGGAAATCGATCTGGATGGAAGCGAAGGTTGTATGAAGTCAAGGATAACGGACTGTAGCATCACAGGAAGGAAAAAAGAAGAAGGTCTTTCATTTTAGGCAACCTTTTATTTTTTCAACGCCAACAGAAATTGGACATTGATGAACAATTTTCAACGTATATAATTACTCTATGAACTTTCGCTATACGTTTCACATAACATTAACTCATTATGAATGAATAATCAACAAAAGAAATTCCTTCAAAGCTTCAAAAAACTGTCACTTAGATCCTGTCGGTGAAATAAACTGATCCCAAATCGCCGTAGAGGCGGTAAACTATTTTCCCATTTATTCAATACGTTGTGTTATTGAAGGCTTCATCCACCGTCACAAATATTTTCACGATATGTGTTATCTATCGCCAAATTTGCCGCAGCGACGAATTGAGTAATGCATTTTGCGAGATTTTATTAAGATACAATTCGATATACCAGTATTCTATCTTGAATTACACAATAGCGCTCAAAAGTATGCTGACAAAGATAAATTAAAATTGCAACTGAAATACAAAAACTAATCAATTTTAGTATTAAACTGTCATTTGATAGCAAATAACTTTTACAATAACAAAAAACACAAAACTCAGAAAAATGATAAATCAAAAGTATTTTGACATTATAACAATTTTTTTTCAAACGCATTAATTATCATCTATAGTAATGAGTTAATCAATATTTAGTGGCATATCATTTGGCTTTTATGATAGACTACAATGCACCGGCATTGAATCAACTAACTTTTGTATTCAATCTAAAGGAATTCTGGTCATTCATTTTTAAGAGTTTCGTATAACTTCTTTTTATTTGAATAATTTTATCATTTTGCTCTGCGGTCTAATTCCTCCCACAGATGCTCTACGTGGTTTATATCCGGACTTTACGTTGGTCACTCCAAAACATTGACTTTTTAAGTTTTCAGGATATCAGTAATCTGCATAGATTTGTGTTTAAGGTCGTTATCTTGCTGAAAATATCACTTAACAGGTATGTTTTGTTCAGCATATGGTAGTATATGTGTTCTAAATATATTACCATACATGAATCAATCCATAATGCCTTCAATTCGAACTATAGGTCAGTGGCGGATAGTGGTATTTGATATCGAATATCATCTTTCTTGTTTTTAGGCCGTGGAATATACTTAATTCCATCAGATAGCATTACATTTAATTTGTTTTAATTTGTTTTCATCGCTCCACAAAACATTAGACCACTCTGAACTTGTCCATTGTTTGTAGAGTTTTACAAACGCAAGACGAGCCTTCCTATTTTTCGCAGAGACCAAGGGCTTTTATGTTGGTCTACGGCCAAAGATTGTTAAGTGTTGTTTAACAGTTGAAACATGAATGTTTATGCCGCAATTTTCCTGCAAATACTTTTTTATTCCTACAACCGACTTACGACAATCACTTGTACATAACTTTTTTATAATACGAATTGAGTAATGCATTTTTTCGATTTTTGCGTAGTTTTTTTCGGACGGCCACTTCGAGGCTTATTTTCAATAATTTTTTTCAATAGTTTTCCGATTATTAAACACTTTGTTCCATGTACTAGCCAGCTGCCGAGACACGTTAAAAATATGAACAACTTCTATTTGCGTTGTTCCTTAGTTTAGTGTATTTATTATTGCTTTTTTAAGTCACTGGAATATTCTTTGCATTGGGTAAAATAACCACTATAAGTCAGTATAAACACTAATCGAAGCTAAACAGCAACTGATGCCTGCTACAATTACAATCGAACTGATTGTCAAAATACTGTTGAACTTAGGTGTCATATTTCTGCGGTGGCGCCAAATATAAACAAAGAAGTTGCAACCTAATACCTGTAAATACAGTAATATTGTTCTTGAAAATACTAAAAGGTATACAACTTTGTTCCCGCCGTTTTCCTGTAGATGGCGTTAGCGGTAAGTGATCGTCGAAATTAATACATCATAGATGCATGCAATACCTTTCGGCATCTTGTAAACATAATCCCATAGCACCAATAGTCGATTTGTGTTTACATCATAAAGTTATTCTCGGTTAAAAAGGTTAGTTTATTAGCCAAATTCTCGTCATTTGTGGGAGGGGTTAATAATAATAATTCTTTAATATGAAGAAATCTACGGCTAGGGTTCGCCGAATGCTCTGAGACAGTTATGGTAAGGCCGCTTTGAGTGAAAGAACGTATCGTGAACGGTTTTAACGCTTCAAGAGCCGTGATTTTCACGTTGAAGAACGGCATAGTGGTGGAAGAACGAAAGAAGATGAAGAATTAGAGGCATTACTTAATGAAGACTCATGTCAAAATAAAAAACAGTTTGAAAGATCATTGGGAGTGCCTCAAGAAGCAATTTCAAAACGCCTCAAAGACCTGGGAATGGCCCAGAAGCAACGATGTTGGGTGCCATACGAGTTGAAACCGAGAGACGTTGAACGCCGTTTGTTTGCTTGTGAACAGTTGCTTGAAAGGCAAAAACGGAATGGATTTCTGCATCGCATTGTGACTGGGGATGAAAAATGGGTTTATTACGGTAACCCCAAGCGTCAAAAATCATGGGGTATCCCGGCAACGCTTCCATGCCTACGGCCAAACCAAATATTCACGTCTCCAAGGTTATACTCTGTATTTGGTGGGACTAGCTCGGTGTAGTGTATTATGAGCTATTAAAACCCCCTGAAACAATCAAAGGGTATCGTTATCGTTGACCCGAGTATTGAAAGACTAACAGCCACAATATAGCAAAAGACACGATAATTCTCGGCCCCATGTTGCGAAAGTGGTTAAAACATACTTGGAAACGTTGAAATAGGAAGTACTACACCACCTGTCGGATTCTCCAGACGTTGCTCCCTTTGACTGTCAACTGTTTCGATCGGTGGCACACAGTCTGGCTGACCAGCACTTTCGGTCTTATGAAGACGTCAAAAATTGGATGGATTCGTGGATCGCTTCAAAAGATGATCAGTTTCTTTAATGCAGGGTTCTAATGCTGCCTGAAAGATGAGAGAAAGGAGAGGCCAACGATGGACAATACTTTGAATCATAAATGTATAACCAGTTTTTTACAATAAAGCTTAGAATTAAAAAAAAAAACGTTGGGAGCAAAGTTATATACCTTTAAAATATTTTCATATTAATCAAAATATTAACGAATATTATTACTTTTGAGCTCTACTGTATCTACCATTTTTAATATTTCGTACTGAAAAGCCATATGCGTCTATAATCAAAAAGTAAGGTGACTTTTTAAATAAAATAAACGAATTTATTTATTAAAAGTAACACTGCACCTAACACTGCAATACACTTATTCCAACATTTTTTCCAGCCTTCGAAACAATTTTTATACTCGACTTCTGGTATTTCATTTAAAGTGGCCAACAAAATCCCTTAGTGGCTTCTATGAACTCAAAACAGCATCTACGAAGTGGTGTCTTTAATCGAGAGAGCAAGAAAAAGTCATACGGTGCTATATCTGGTAAATATGGTGTTTGCGGAGCAGTATCAATCAAACATTGATAAATAATTATTGCGGTGTGCGATGGTCCATTATCGTGACGCAAAGACCATGAATTGTTTTGCTACATATCCTTGATTTTTGTAATGTTCTCTTCATTGGTCGATGTGGAAGGTGTTCCTGAAGGAGATACATTTTCAACTGCTTCTGCCTCAACCATCCCTAAAGTCATTATACCACTTGTAATTTTTTTAATTTCCTTTAATTTCCTTTTTAGAATAAAATTTAATGCAATGCATCTATTTTAAATAATCGCCAACAAAGTTTTCAACAAATACAAAAGACGTTATAATTTCTAACTTAACTAGCGAAACGATATGAAACTTCTGTCAGATATCAATAACAGTCATATCAATTTAAAAAACAAATGGTTATGTCGATACGTAAAGCATACGAATTTTTAAAACAAAAGTCAACTTACTTTTTGATCATAGTAATCATTAGCTTATTGAATACAATATTATGATGCTTTATTTGGTCACAACAGTTTTCAGTCCTCCTTCACCAATTCCATGTTCAAAAGGTTCTCAGTTTAAAATCCTGAGATCAGTTTTTAATTACTTAATATTAAAGGGCAGAATAACCTTGCACATCAATCATATCATTTTGAATTTCTCTGGCTATAAAGCCTTTTACAGAAATATTTATAAAAGCTTTCGTTTTAATTTTTTCTATTTTAAAATTAATAAATCTTGAACAAAACAAGATGGACTCATAAAACTTTGAATACAGTTTGGTTTATTTTAATAACCTTGAAACCAATTTTAATTACATTCTGCAAAATGAAAATATTATTTTAATTTTAAATGAATCAATATTTGTTTTTTTCATATCTAAGAAAAGAAAGTGTAAAGCACTGTCCTATTTTTTTTTAATTTATCAAACAAATAATTTTTCCAATTGTGTCATTTGGATTTTAAATACAATGCTCTTTAAACATACTTATTTTTAAACTGACCCATAAAAATTAAGTATAACACTGTATTATTAGACCTTTTCTTCTCTTTATTTTGTTCTTTATTTTATATTCTTATAAAATAAGTTGTAAAACGATACTACTTCGAACTGTCCTATAACAATATTAATAAATAATAAAATGTGTTTTTATATATTTAGGAAAAGAAAGTGTAAATACCCATCCTAATTTTTTAAAAGATTTATCAAACAAATAATTTTTCCTATTGTATCATTTGGATTTTAAATACAATGCTCTTTAAAATGCTTGTTTTATAAACTGACCCATAAAATATTAAGAATGATACTGTCTCTTAGATCTTTTCTCTATTTTTTTTCTTTATTTTATATACTTATAAAATAATTTTTTAAACCATACTTTTAAAAAAGTAAATAATTATTGATGAATAAAAGAGAAATTTTTGATGAGTAAGACAAGAGATTTCAGTCGGATAAATTGGTACATTATTCCGTCCAAAAATAGAATATAAAATATTTTAAGAATTTTAATTCAATTGTAGCTGCCAAAATAGGGAGGGATTACTAAAATTATAAACATTTACAAATGTTAACTCATAAATAGAAATATTAATGTGTTAAGAATTTTCCAATACATAGTCACAGAGGCAACATAATGTTTAATAAAATATTGAATATACTTGGACTAAATAAATATCCATTTTAAATTAAGTACTTATCAATTATCTATAAAATATGTTTTTCTACATATTAAAATATATTTTCCTATTAATTTGTTAAGTATTTTAAGATGGATCTCGAATCTGTTTAGAAAACTTACCTTTTTTATCAATCTAAATTATTAACGCTATAGCTAAGCTATGAACGTATTCACCAAGTCCGAAAATAATTTGCAAGATCCGTAACGGAGGGATCATGTGTCGCACACCGTCGCCTCCAAAAAATCTTGTCCTTTCGAGTCCACGGAAAACGATTTCGTAAATCACGTGAAAACAGCCCAAAAAAACCCGTCCGCCCGATTTAAATTCGACTTGATTAAGTCGCGGGCGTGCACCAATTCCACTTGATTGGACGTTAATTACGCGTTAGGTCCTGGTCCAACGACTTCACCGTCCCCAGCACGTGCTCGAGGAATCACCCGCTGAAATCTATGTGCTTTACCACACGAAGTGTACAGAAGACTGGCTTTAGCCTCATGTCACTCTGTTGTTCAAGGGTGACTTGATCCTAGGTACACAGTAGGCGGGGTTTCACATACAAGACACGCCCACTATCACAGTCACACTACGCCGCTGCGTTGGGAGAGTCGTCTCGATAATCTGTCCAGATCTTCTTCAAAAAATAAATCTCGATCAGTTTACCAATGAATAGATGTTTTATAATCCTTGTTCTATTTTTTATATAATTATTCTCAAGAATTTAATAAAAATAAGTATAACTTGAGTAAAATATTCCCTATTTAGTAAGAACAAACGAAACAAACCGAAACCCAAACTCTACCCGGAGAAAATCGTGAACATTTGATATAAGTCGGTGAGAAAACATGAACAAGTAATCGGTTACGGTGATTTTTTCCATGCTAAGGTGTTAAAAACTGGTAAAATATAATCCAGAGAGGCGTTACGGGGCTGCCAGTCGTTACTTTCGCCTGAATGGTCGTGTAAATCTGTGAATTCGATTGGCCAAGAGGGAGACGCCATTGTTCGGCGGAACAGAGGCGCGGGCGCGGTTAAACGGCGTTCTCTCGGACGATGCGTCGGGACGGCATTTGCGTCGAGATGCTTGACGTTTCGTAACGTTACAATAAAAATAGTTTTTGTTTATAATTGTGCTCTAAACCTTCTTGTTCTTAATATGTTGACTCCTTCACAGTAGGTGCGTATATTATTATTGTGCATTGATGTTTTATTTTCATTTTCATCATTATTTCGTGCCTTTTTGTTGCTTTCTATTGAATGTTAAGAATGTGTAAAGTTTTTTTTCTTTAAAAAGTATTATTAAATTCAGAAAATATCAGGGCTTGTTAATAATCCATTTTACTTATGGAGGAAATTTGTTTAAAAATTGTTTCATACATAGATGTAAAAAACACTGATGTTTTGTATATAAACATACTAGTAATAGATACTTAATGATTTTATACCTTCCCTTGGTTCAAGATATTCTTAAACTTACTTAAATTGAGATTTATCATGCTTTTCCCTTGGTTAGAGGGAATGTACTATACTGGATATTACATGTCATCAGATCAATTAATTTCGCATTCCCACTTTTTATTGATAATAGAAGGCGAAATCTTGACTGATTCTTGAATTTTGACCAATAAAATTTGTTTGTAAGATTTCTTATATATAGTATTAATACACACTTTGATAGATCCCTATACAATAATATAAGACAAAGTCTCATCGAAATTGACTGCACCCTCAATCATGTCTGCTATTATATTTAGAAAACTTTTAACATTTATCTTTTTTTTTAATCTTTAATAAAAATCTATATAAACATTCTTTCGTTTGTACCTTGAGAACAGACTTCCAGTTTTCTTATTCATTTTAACAACGATATAAAAATATAACTATTTAAAAAAAAAGGGAAAAATTGAAGTGATCTGAGACATAAGCACTCGCATGCAGTCATTTACATACATATTATTTTATATATATATATATATATATATATATATATATATATATATATATATATATATATATATATATATATATATATATATATATACATATTGCTGTTAAAAACATCTTATAATTAATTATAATGTCATCAATATATCTGAAACACAAACTATTCGAACTATTCATTAGAATCTAGAGAAAAGAAAAGCTATCAACAAGTTGGGAAAATGCCAATATTACACCTATCCTCAAGACTCCAAACAGATTGTAATAATTATCGAGGGATTTCTTTGCTGGGTATTTGTTATAAGATATTAGCGATATTAATCAAAAAGAGGTTAGAAGGAACAGTTGATCCACAGATAGGAGAATACCAGATTGGTTTTAGGAAGGGCAAAAGAACCACCAATAAACTTTCTTTCATGAAAGAAGCACTAACAACATGTTACGACAATAAATCATTTATAAATTAGAGTAAGGCCTCTGATTCAATAAAGAGATCCATAATGATAAAAACCATGGTAGAATTTAAAGTACTTTCTAAAATAATGAAATTAGTAAGCATAAGAGTAAAGATAACAACAACTATTACATGTGCAAAAGGAGGAACGACAAAAGATTTGTCAACAAAGTGATCCACTATTAACACTATTATTCAACATGATTTTGGAAATTGTTGTTAGGACGGGTCAGTTGAACAGAGAAGGACACATACTTTACAGAAGTCATCAAATAATTGCTTACGCAGACGATATGGCAATAATTCCGAGAAGTGAGAAATAAGTGAAAGAAGTAACAAGACAAAGCAACATACAAGTTTGGTATAAAAATCAATCGAAAGAAAAGCAAACTAATGAGAGTAGACAGTATACAAAAAAAGTTTCAAAAGTAAAAGTTGATACAGAACTACGAAGAATGCCATTTGAAAGCATTGAAACATTTGTCTATTTACAAGTAAGGATAACAAACAAGTGTCGAGACGAGAAAGGGATAAACCTAAAATTGATCAAAGCTAACAGATGTGCAATAACCTTGGACTACCTAATAAGATGGAAAACTTATATTCAAAAATACCAAATTAAGATTATATAAAATAATCAGAAGGATTGCCGGAGGAAAGAGAGTCCACAGCTTGTATATAAGAAGAACGAATAAGTAAATTTATAATATTTTCAAGGATTCAAGAATAAACAAAATAATAAACACTTTGATAGTAAAATCGAAAAAATTGCAGCGGCTGGGCCTCATAGACAAAATGAGAGAAAATAGAGTTGTGAGGCAGATTGTATGAGGAAAACCGCAAAGTAAAGAAGACCAAAATAGCGATGAAGAGAGGCTGTAAATGGATGATCTGAAAGAGGATTGGAAGACAACATCGAATATTTTCACGGATAGTAAAACATAGGGGAGGTAGTTACCTCCCATTGATGACTAGCATTAACGTTCTTTAAAGTTTCATGAAGAGCATCCTTGTAAGGAATTTACTAACCTCCTTGTTTACGTTCACCTAATTTCAGTTCACCATATAATATACACTTTTCTGGCAGATGGTCGTTCAGCCGACCCTCCTAGCCTCCATATAGCTAGAACATTCTTATTTGGTGTTTCATGGTAGCATCTGAACCCCATTATCTGTTTCAGATGCCATTGCTGTGTGTTCTCGAGAATCGTCAGGTATTTCTAGTAGACCACACACGATTCACAACCGTAAGTGAGCAAAGACACAATACACGGACATCTTTATCCTCAAGGACAATGTTCGGAAACTCTATGGCGAAGTTTCCCTAGGATTCTACAAGCACAGCTGATTTGATTGAATTAACAAGACTACCCAGGTAACTAAAAGATTCCACAAACTTAACTTTAGAACCAGATGCATGCTGTTGATATGAGCGGATGAATTACCATGAGCAGCCATAATTATTTATGTTTTTATTGTGCTAATCGTAAGGCATTCATACGCCCACAACAGCATATTGCAATCCATCTATCCTCCAGCATCCTATCAACGATAATCATCAATGGCGTCATAGAGATCTTGAATTAAACTGGGGCTATAAGGCAGTCCAGCCTGATACCGGATGCAGTGTCAAAATGATCTCTAGGTCAAACAATATCCTTTGAAAAACGGAACCAGAGTTTCTCGAAATTGAAGAAAAATAAGGCTATACTGTGCCTCAAACGGAAGATTAAAACATTTATAACATAAAATTTAAAAAATATATATATAAATTTGAAAATCCCAATGAAAACAAAAAACAATATTGCGATTAACATTCTCCATATGATGATGTATGGTTCCGAAATGTGGATCCTGGCCAAAAAGACGATCCACAAACTGAGCATAAACTAAAGAACCATAAAATACAAATTGCTGAGTATATCATTAAGAGGCCATAAGAACAACAAATGGATAAGGTAAAAGACACAGTTGACATATATAATAACAACGACCAGTTCTTTAAAATGACAACTATCAGGACACCTCTCCAGCACATTACCAGATAAAGACCATAGGATGAGAGAAGTCTAGGATGACCTCAACAAAGACTGTGCGATGGGCTAAAAAATTTCGTAAGACTTTATTGGTACCAAGTTACCATAAACAGGGAAAATGATCCAACATGGGGGGCCAATATCGCTACATCACGTCTTAAAGAAGAATTTTAAACATTAGTGTAAAAAATATCATACCTATAAAGATTAGAAATGATAGTTTAATCCACTGTATAAATTAATACTGATTTATAGACCGGGAGGCCTATCTCCGCTGAATCGATAGGTTGAAATATAGCATCATTTATGGTTAGGATATGTATGAGTGAATATTCGAGGAGAGACCAGGTTGCAATCCAACAAGGAATCGCCTTTCAGTGCTCTTAGAAACCATGATTGATTGCCATAGTTTCGGTTGGTATCAAAGCAAGGATCGATCACTCGATTAGGAAATGGTACTGAATAGGATAAATCGGTAGCTGATTATTATGTTGGGAGACCACGTTAAGCTGTAGATTCAATTGCCAAATAAGCCTAGTAGTTAACGCATCCTAGCTTTAAAAATACCTAAAAGCCATAAATACATATAGTATTTTTTTCATTAATATTTTTAATTGTTTTTGTAAATTTGCAATATCAATTGTGATGGAAACTTTTGATTAGGGGAAACTGGTACATACTTCAATTGATATCTATGAACTTATAACTCATCTACATATATTTTTCAAATTGCATTATGGGTATTTTTACAATGATCAAGTTATTCGAGTTATTAACCTTTCAGCGGGCTTGCGGTGTCGAGTCGACCGCACTTGATACATTTTCGATCTTAAAATCTTGCACCTACTTCACACAAATTTTCCATCTTTAGTAGCTTCGTATGTCGATAATAGATAATATAGATAATAGATACTAGTCAAAAATAGTCGAAAAAAATA
Source organism: Cosmopolites sordidus (assembly GCA_031761425.1). Taxonomy (NCBI): domain Eukaryota; kingdom Metazoa; phylum Arthropoda; class Insecta; order Coleoptera; family Curculionidae; genus Cosmopolites; species Cosmopolites sordidus. The sequence continues at coordinate 102,298 of JARFXV010000292.1, forward strand.
CGTGCGATGCTCTTCGCGGTAGTACTTTTTGCAATATCGTCTAACAAAGGACAAAGCTGCGCCTATAAGGGAAATTTTCGAGAAGTTTATGAAGAACTGCTTATATTTTTATTGTGTGGAACAGGACGTCGTTATTGATGAAATGATGACAGGCTTTCGGGGAAAATGTCCTTTCAGGCAATATATGAAATCAAAACTTGATAAATACGACTGTATGACTTGATCCACTAATAGATGCAAACATATTGAATATTGAACTTCATGCTGGTAAGCAATCAGATGGACCGTATCAATTGAGCAACGCGACAATGGATGCAGTAAAGAGATTGATTACACTTTGCTAGAAGATTTAGCCAAAAATCATAAAAGTTCAGTTATGGGCACGTTGCGCCAGAATAAAAAAGGAATACCCCAATGATTCACAGCAAAAGGCAAACCTGAATATTATAGTCAATTCGGATTTTCTAACATGGCTGCACTTGCGTCATAGATGCCACAAAAAAAAATCTGTGCTATTACTATCATCACTTTATTGTGTAGCTGAAATAGATGAAACTACAAATGAACGGAACGGAAGTCAAGCATCACCACTGTTTATAATAAAACAAACGGAGGAGTCGATAAAATTGACAAAAAAAGCAATAATGTATTCGACATTAAGAAAGAATACTCTTTTTTCGTTTTTTAAATATTGCAAGAATAAACGCCATGGTAATATTGAGGCCAAATAAAATAGTTAAAAAAAAAGGCGAAAATATTTACGTGAATTGGAAATGCAGCTGATAAAAGAGTATGTAAAGAGGAGCTACGATAGTCAACATTCCAAGGGACGGGGGGTACCACTTATACATAAGTGACAGAAATTCATGTAACGAACCAGGCGCAAGTTCCAGTGCATGCAGAAGAAGCTGCAAAATATATCATACTAAAAAGAGGGGACAATCCAAGACACAATACATTTCATTGTAATGAATGTAACCGTGATGAAGAGACTGATGATGAAGAAAAGTAAACCTAAGATAACGAATTAAATACAAGCAGATAATGTGTTTGTTACTGTTTCATTGATCTCATTTTCATACTGAATTTATTAAATTAAGTTAATAAGTTATTTTCTTAAATTTGATTTTGTTTTACATTTAAGTAAGAGTTATGCTGTAAAATGTTTCCTAATCCAAAGAGAACATATATACGTATAATTAAACTTAACATTAAGAGATAAATACAGGTAAATAATAAAAACTGCTGTGTATTTTATCTCGCCAAAGTGTAATTTTAAATCAGTGTTACACTTCAGTGTCACTCGGTTACACTCAAGTGTAACAGTGGCGGCTCGTGGGTGTTTTAAAGTGGGAGGGCGTAGAAAGTGCTGCTGAAGATTTTTTTTGCTATTTTTACATTCTTTTTGAACTTGACTCAAATTCAACAATTCTCCTTCAAACTTAAATTACTCATTATTAACAGTTTTAAATTAGACACCTATATGTTTGCAATTAAAAGTTGATTATGTTTATTTAAAAAGTACTACTCAGTGTATACACACATAGCAAATCCCAAATCAAAACAAGTATATCAAACGCTCCGTACCCGTCAAATCAGCGTTTAAAACTAATTATCGATACGCTCGGTCGCAGGGGATCAACGTCCAAATCGCATGTTTTAGAAAGCAGTTAAACCCCCGAATTCTGGCAACCAACAAAACATGTAACGCCAACGACGAGATAAGATGACGCAGCGTACGTTCGATGGAGTAAACGTCCGACCAACGATGTAAAATTTTTTGGAATTTTTATTGCCAATATTTGTGTGATGATTCTACAGACGTTTTTCTACATTTGGAGATTTTAATTTTTAATAATATCTTAACATGAGTTAAAGGAAAGGCGGCGTCCCAACGCCCTCCATGACAAGCCGCCACTGTTTTTATTTACCACTTGACTAGTAATATTATATTAATATATTAGATATATACTATTATAACCAAAAAGTAAAGTGACTGTTTAAATAAAACACAAAGCATTTATTTATTCATACAAGTTTCTTTTGCCTCCTTCAGAGTAATCTCCACTCACTGTAATACTTTTATCCATCATCTTCGAAACAGTTTTTATACTCGACTTCTGGTATTTACTTTAACACGACCAGCGAACTCTATTGAATGGCTTCTATCTCACTCAAAGAGAGTATCCGCGAAATGGTTTATTCAATCGAGGGAACAGGAAACAGAGACACACGCGGTGCTATATACGGTGAATATGGTGCTTGTTTGATTAAACAGTATTTGTAAAACATTGACTAATGCAAAAACCATGAATTGTTTCTCCACAAATATGGCATTTTACAGCGATGTTTACTAGCAATTACCTAGTACAAGATCCTTGATTTCGGTAATAGTTTCTTCATTGGTTAACGGCACAAGAAGGTCTTTCTGAACGAGATTCATCTTCAACTCTTTCTCTACCTGTCACTAAAGCCCTTGTATCACTTGTAAACATTCTGTTTGACTTTTGTTTGAATTTATTTTTTTTAGACAAATGCTGTACTACTCGATAAACTCATATTTTAAAAAATTGCCGACAAAAATGTTTAGCAATTACAAAAGACGCTAATAATTTCTAACATAACAAGCGAAATTATGTTTGTTCTAGTTTCCTTCTTTACCTAGATTTCATGTTAATTCAGTTACTTTTAGACTATTCAACATTTTACTCCATAAAATAATAATAATGCATTTATAACATTATGGACATTTTTTATCACGATTCTTATTTTAAAACATAAAAAGTATATAGGAGATTGGTTATGTTAATCCACGGGCGTAGCCAAGGGGGATTTTTGGAATAAGCCAAATATTACCCCGAAATAAGCCAAATATTACCTAATATTATAAATGTTAGAAGATTTCTTCTTTAATGGTGTTAGATTTAGCGCAGAGGAACGAAATTAATTTAACCATTTCATTTAAAGTTAAGAACTTTATAAATATGTCGTAATTTTTCCGATGAATATATAGATATTAAATTTCATGTAATTTTGTTGTTTTATTTACTTCAAACTAGACCCCCCCCCCCCCCCCCCCAAAACTAAATCCTGGCTACGCCCGTGTGTTAATCTTATTTTAGATAAACGTATTAATTCTTTGTAATTGTTTCTTTACAGGTCTAAGTTGGATCATAAACAAGATTAAGAAATATTTAGCCTTCAATAGAAAACAAATGTTATTATATATTTAGATAAATAAATAATTTTAATAACAAAAATGTTTTCTGTCTGTTTTTCTGCATGAGCATCCCAACCAATTCAGATGGAGTATCCTAAATATCTAATAAAAAATGTATCTAACATGTATCCTGAAAATTGTAGCTATAAGAAGAGAGTTATTAGAAATTCGGCATGCCTAAAAATTTCAAGGAATAGTTTATGTATGCTATTTATTTGAGATTAAATATTAATCAAATGTATATGTGACAGCATTCTTTTAAAAATTCTAGACAATCTAGAGTTTTAGACGTATATGGATACATAAAGGGTCTACCATTAGGGATGATGGAACCTTGACAGCTCATGGCGACCAAATTTAGTTACCGATTTTTGACATATCTTGTCAGTTGTTTTCCAAAAGGTTTGCAATTAAATCTTGGTTCAGTTCACGTTAGAAGAACGTTTGGAAGTTAACTAGTTTTATTATGCAAATTCGCAACCCCCTAGTGCTACTTAACAAACAATTCAGACCTATCGTGATATTCGTCGTGGTGGTCCTTCTGAACAGATTATTGATCGAGTTATTAGAAAATTTGAAAGTAAGTTTACTCTGTACAATAGTGTGGTGCCTGTACGACAAAAGTTCAAGCTCGAAAGAGTTAGCCTCTCGCCAATGACAGCCTGGCAAATTTTGAGGTTGGGCCTAGGCTTGCATATATACATATATATATATATATATATATATATATATATATATATATATATATATATATATATATATATATATATATATATATGTATATATATATATGAGAAATGGTTAGTTGCTTGACCGGGAGGAAGACCCACCCATCCCGTACATTGGAGGGCACATGGTTCATCTGTTGGTGGTTAGACTCATCAGGGTACCGACATATGCTCTCTCGCCAAGAATAGGGAGCCCCTTTCCACAAACAACACATATTTTCGCCGACTTCTCGTCGAATGGCTTATAAATGCAGTTTTTTAACTTCTTTGGACTGCGTCCAACGAGACAACAGTAATCAGGAGTTATACACCCCCGACCGTTGTGTTCCACAATCTCATGTGGAACGCACAACAACCTGCGTCTCCGCCATAATGAGCAATGGTTAGTTGCTTGACCGGGAGGAAGCCTCACCTGTCCCTTACATTGGAGGGCACATGTTTCGTCTGTTGGTGGTTAGACTCATCAGGTACTTATCAGGTTTACATCCCACTGGCTTCAGTATTGACATCTTTACTGCATCAATGTAACGATACATGGATAGTGTTGTTTAATTGTAATGTAAATAAAACACACATTTTTTGCTTAAAATAGGTTATAATTGCTTTATTTAAGAGATTCAGGCATGCATTATGATTTAAACATCATTTTTTAGCCAAATGGCTATCACGGTTCTTATTGCAGACACGGATCCGTTTCCGCCGATTTTCGATGACCCTAGCGCACATATCGGGCTGAATGGCGACTATGGCTTGACGAATGTTAGTTTCCACGTCAATAGTTGCGGGTTTATTGCTATAAACCTGTGTTTTCACATGTTCCCAGAGAAAATAATCTAATCCCCCAATCGGCAATTTTACGACGAATTCGATGGTCGGTTGTCTTCATATCTTGTACCAGTACCATCTCATATGAATGCAAGCCTAGGCCCAACCTCAAAATTTGCCAGGTTGTCATTGGCGAGAGGCTAACTCTTTCGAGCTTGAACTCTTGCTTAAACGACGGCAATATTCTTAACATTTCTGCCTTTTTGTCGTACAGGCACCACACTATTGTACAGAGTAAACTTACTTTCAAATTTTCTAATAACACGATCAATAATCTGTTCAGAAGGACCACCACGACGAATACCACGATAGGTCTGAATTGCTTGTTGAGTAGCACTAGGGGGTCGCGAATTTGCATAATGAAACTAGTTAATTTTCAAACGTTCTTCTAACGTGAACTGAACCAAGATTTAATTGCAAACCTTTTGGAAAACAACCGACAAGATATGTCAAAAATCGGTAACTAAATTTGGTCGCCATGAGCTGTCAAGGTTCCATCATCCCTAATGGTAGACCCTTTATGTATCCATATACGTCTAAAACTCTAGATTGTCTAGAATTTTTAAAAGAATGCTGTCACATATACATTTGATTAATATTTAATCTCAAATAAATAGCATACATAAACTATTCCTTGAAATTTTTAGGCATGCATAGGCATTTCTTCTTTAAGTAAATCTTTTCTTCTTTTCTATATTAAGTACACATAAAGCATATTTTGTAATATCAATTACTAGTTTAAAAATTTAAGGACCATGTCCCCATTTCCCGAACTTATTCAATTATTTTTTACGGTAATATATTTTCTTTCTAAGATTTTTTGTTGTTGTTCTACACTATATTAAACTAAATCGTCATGTAAATTACAAAATCTGCTAATGCTCTTTTATTAGGTCGCCAATATATTTTCGGACTCTACATTTCATACACTGCAGAAACAAAGCGTTATCTTTCATTTTCCCCTTTCGAGATATAATATACGATCCGATGATGCAAAACATTAGAGACTAGCAAAACAGAAGTGAAGGGGTGAAGAATTGAAAGCACTGTTGGAAGAAAATCCTTATCGTACATTGCTAGAGCTCAGACCGGAACTCGAAGTAACACCGCAAACCATTTGTAGGCTTTTCCACATGTTAGAGAAAATAGAAAAAGAAAGGCGTTAAGTGCTCTATGAACTCACAGCTGAGAAAAAGGGCAGGCGCTATGATTTTGGTGTATCATTGCTCTCCAGATTCAAGAAAAATAAATTCCTGCCTAAAATTGTGACCTGTAACGAAAACTGAGTCCTCTATGATAATCCAAAGAGGTAAAAATTGCGGATAAGCCCTCAAGCAGTATCGCAAAACCAAATATCCACATCAAAAAGGTGTTGCTGTGTATATGGTGGGATCAGTTGGACATCGGGGTTTATGAGCTGTTCCAATCTGGTCAAATGGTCACTGCTGATCGTTATCAGCAGCAACTAATTTAGGTTAGAGAAGTTTACAGATACCGCAAAAATGACTATGGACAAGATCACCGGGTTGGGCCGGGAGATTTTATCGCACTCGGCGTATTCTCCACACTTGGCCTCTTCGAATATTCACTTCTTCCGATTCTTGTAACATCCACTGGTTGATAACCGCTTCACATCCCTTAAGAATATGGAAAAAAGTTACAATGACTATACCAAATTCATCAAGTTTTTTTAGATCTAGGATTCAACAAATGCATACAAAGCTTTTTTCCTAAATAATGTCAAAGGTAGCCAAAAAAAGACCGAGGATTAAGTTGAGAATTTATTAAATAATATCAGTTTTTTATAATTATTTGCTATATAATTAGCAGTTTTTAATAAAATAATGTAGATATATTCTTGTCTAGATAGTGCAATAAACATAAATAGTTAACTAGCTGATAGCAAAGCAAAATAAAGGTTGATTTTTTGGTGTGTCCGAACTTTCAATAGGAGTCGCTGTCAAACGAACTGTGAGTTTGCGCTGTAAATATATGTCTCAAAAATCTTGCAAATCATCATGGAAGGTTTAACATCAGAGTAATGGTAGCAAATTGTCGAAAGGTGTTATCATAATCAGTATTCTGTGCGCCACACTTAAAGACTACTTTGGTAAATTTGATGACTTCGTGATGTATTCACCGAGTTGTCCAAACGCATTTCAACCTACCCAATATTAAAACAAAAACAAGACAAAAAACGCGGGCAAAGAAAATCTCGCTATCGTCGCAGTTCACAGGAAATTGAACTTTGTTATTCGACTATATGGATTATTTAATTCCGAATTTAGCCCTTTTTGTAACACGCTTCTTTTTGCAGCGTACTACCGGAGAGCTCGGCGACTAGGAACGTTTTCCGCAGTTAGGGCTAGCGAGTTCTCGCGTGGTACGTATATACAGTAGTGCATCATTCAAATTAATCTGATTTAATTAATTAATACCTTCGGAAAACTTCTGCATTTATAGACGGTTCCTGTTGTCAATTGCCACTTTCTGCTGCGGCTCCGGACGATTCCCGCAGTGAAAAGGTTAAATGGCCTTGATCTGGAGGAGATGTAGTTCCAACAGGATGGCTCCATATATAATACAGCTACCGCAACAATCGATTTATTGAGGAACCAATTCAGTTAGAAAATTATTTCGAGGAATGGACCTGTTAATTGTCCACCCAGGTCATGTGATTTAACGCCTTTAGATTATTTTCCTTAGGATTATGTTAAATCTTTGGTCTATGCCGATAAACCAGCAGCTATTGACATAAAACCCCAACTGCTTGAAAATTGGAGTGACATTGAGAATGCGCTTTGTCAGAAGTAACCGCAATGGACATTTGCCCGAAATTGTTTTTGAACATTAATGCCATTAAATCTTAGTTCATATAAAATAAATATAATAGTTTCGAGGCATCTAATTTGGTTGTTGTTTTATTTGAATTTAAAGTTCGCACGTACTAAAAAAGTCACCCTATATATCATAAATGACGAATTTCTTTGAGACTTTATGTTACTTTCCCTTTTCATTTGAGTTAACTTTACTCGTAGCAAGTATATTTTCAAAGGTTTCCAAGTGATATATCTCAGCTTTTTCAGCATAGTTTTTTACGCAAAAAAAAAAACATTATTTTGTTATAAAACTGTTTTGATATTATGGACAGGTCAGTTTAAATCACGGATGTTCTAAATATTTTTATTCCAATTTTTTTCTACTTTTCGACTTTCTTATTCATTCAGAAAATCTAAAACTAACTTATTTTTTTTCTATAATAATTTCTATATACTCTAACAAATTCGAAATACTACATTTTATTTCACAAAAAAAAGGAATTTTAAGTTTTTTATTTTAATACACTTCACATTATAATAAATTGTTATAAATCAAAATAACTAACAATTTAAAAACTAAAATAAAAAAAAATGTTACAGAGCCTGAATATTTTAATAAAAGTGACAGTTTATTTACACATTATGTTGAGTATTTCCAAAAGTAGATTAATAAATACTAGGACATTACCTGATACAAAATTTATAGCTTTAATCTGTTACGATACCATTAAAAAGAAATAAATTGCGACATATCAAATCTCATATCCTTCTGCAATTCTCGAGATCCAGATCTGATAAGAAGACGGGCACACAAATGACAACTTAAGCGATATCTTCTTGTCCGTTCTGGACCGTAACGTGAATGTTTTCAATTATATTAATTAAGTAGATCGATCTTTGAGATAATACTTTGTTTTTATGCGGTTGTTGTTTGAAGCTTCATTCATGAACGAACTATATCCTTTTTTTGTGATTGACATCTTCCTCTCGGAGATAACTGTGACGCGTATTTTTTTAAATTAAGTAACTGCCATATTTTGAATGCAACGAAAATATTGGCAAAATCTATATATCTTAACGAAACGGACTAAATTTGATTTAATTGTATTAATTATACGTATTAATTATTAAATTATTATTATTCCAAAATCATTGTCCTTAACAGATTACTGATCACATTTTTGGTGTCTCTTTGGGCAAATACCATTCACAAATTATCTTTTTCTAAAAGTATTGAATGATATAATTGAAAATTAATTTTTCATCAAAATTTTAAAAATAGGCAAAAACTAGCGGGTTTGATTGACATGAAGGAAAAGAAAAACGACTAGCTAACCATAATGCTTTGATGTCATCAGCTCTAAACAAAGCATATAAATTTGAGGATAAAGACATTTCTGAAAAATAGCTTCCTTACTATTAAAGCTCCATAAATTTTATGACGATAGGACATTTAGTATTGTTTTGACAGTCTTAGACAGCTACACAAAAGTTTAAAAAGAATTATTGGGCTCTGCTCTTTCACAATTCATGGTTCATAAGTGATTTACTGAGTTTCGATGTGGTCGAACTAGCACAAGTGATGCGTCGCGTTCAAGACGCTCCGTTGAGGTTGCTACTGAGAAAATAGTCTTGGGGTATCGTAGAACGAAGGCTAGAGCTATTTCAGATAATAACATCTATGGCCAACGCGCACGAAACATACAACACGACGCACATCAGCGCAATGAGTGACTCGTTTGTTCATTACGGACCGAAAACAAAAACGCCTGGCTATTTCACAGCGATAGTTAGTTTTTTAGTGAAAGAGTTTTTGTAGCGATTCATGACTGTTGCTGGATTCATCACTACATACCAGAAAGGTGTGGAAAAGAAAAGGAACAATGTGGAAGGTGACGGAAGGTGACGGAGTCAAAACAGTGAATTTTACTATGGTGGTCGTGGCAACGGTTTCATGGATTTGTAAGTCATTATCTTCATCGGCTATTTAGAAAAAAGGAAATGGATCACAGAAGATAATTATGTTGCATTATTGATAAAATATATCGATGAGTTTATAAAAAGGCCCTCATTTGGTGAAAAAAGTGCTGTTTTAACACAATTCACCCGCGTCGCATTTCGTTCGCATTTTCAGCAACAATTTGTTAACCCATTAGTGGACAAAGTTATTTTTTACTCATTATCGACGTTTATTAAACATTTTTATAAAGAAGAGGGCTTTATTAATACAACATAATACATTAAATATGTTTTTATTCATTAGTTTGCAAGATTTTGACCGTCTCTTTTAAAGGAAGCTGTGCATAAAGACAATTTAAGCACAACACAGTCAGAATAAAAATTAAAATAAGTCAGAATACAAATAAATATCAAATAAAAAATGGCAACAAAATTAATCTATGCTGTATGGTAACTGTAAAAATATATTTTGGGATGCAAAGCCGTATTACATTTGCTGCAGATAAAGTTGTTTTTCTTGCTGCAAAATACACAACGGCGATCAGTTCTATTGTAGACAATCAAATTCTCAGTATTGTCATATCTTACATCTTCTGGAGAACGTGATATTCGTCCTTGTTGCGGTCTTATACCAAATGATTTCAAAAAGACCAGAGCAATAGATCTCCGAAAAACCAATAGACTTTCTGCATTTCGATCATCAGGTCTAACTTTTTTTCATTAGCAAAGGCATTAACCATCTAAGAAATAAGCAACTAGTGGCCAATACCACTTCTTTTGTCGTATTCTTATTCTTACCAAATTATCAATCTTATCAACTCCCATGTTGTTTTTATAGGTTGCTGCCATATTGGATTGAAGTATATTTTTTAAGATTTATAAACACAGTCCCATTGAGAAGCAGGTACACTGGTGTCTGTTTCAAAATTGGTAGCTACAGATACAAATTTGTTGTCTTTCCACTGCACTAAACGAGTTTGATTACTTCTATAATACTCATATGTCCCCGTTTTAGATTTATTCCAGTATTTTTCCTCTAAAATAGGTGACTGTTCTAGCCTGTTTTCGCGGATAGTTCCTACATCACCATAATTCCACCATCATCATCTGGTCTGGTCAGCCAAATGGGACAAAAGTGGTAAACTGGTAAAAAAAATGCCAATATAAATTTTATACCCTTGATTATTTGCCACGCCGATATGATCTAGGAGTATAACAGCATCACCACCCAAACCATTATTTTTTCCTTATTACCATCTTTTATATATTCGAATGCTGTTGCCGAGATATAATAATTTACGCATTCTCGTTTTTTGCTACTAAATTTAGACCGATTATGATATAATTTTTCAATACTAGGCTCAAAAAAATATTATTAGTTTGGAGACTACTTTGCTGAACTTAGGATCCATGTTTCTAATGAAACGCGTCAAACTCACTCTCTAACTGTCATATACAAGCTAACAAGGCAACGCGGGTCTGCATTACTCCTTCCACTCCGAGAGATACCCTATGCTTCCACTACTTTCATTGCATGACGTGTTTTAGAAGCATCTCTTTAAAAGGACGCTTTCCACTAATGGGTTAATTTGGGTTGCGAATTGATGCCGCATCCTGCCTATTCTCCGCACTTGGATTTATTTCTTTTTACAAACATGAAGAAATGGCCTACTGGAAAAATATTCATATGAAATGAAAAGATCATCACCTACACGGAGCACTATTTTACAGTTCGACAGATCGTACTTTCTGGAAGGCATTACAAAATTAGAATTTTTTTAGGCCAACTGTATCGAACTAAAAGGAAATTATATTAAAAAATCAATCGACTTTCGATCAACTATAGAATATTTCATTTAAACAGTATCTGGCCTTTCACTCCACCCTCGTATGCACATGACCTCAATCTTATAAGGTGACTAAATACTCAATTTTGATTCGATTGCACACACTTGTATTCAAGTTTTTTCTAAAAATTGAATAAAGATTATTTGTACATCTCAAATATTTACAAAGCATTACCAGTGATTTATTTAAACTTCGGAACTTTCATTTATTTATGTTGAATTATTTAAAGGCGATCACAGTTATTTATTATCAAAAGTATTACTAAAATTTCTCTTAGATCTGTCATAATAAGATAACGCATAAGATTTGTATTAGTTGCTGTGCTTCCTAAACAGCAAAAAAATTTTAAAAGCACCTCTTAGACACATTTAATTATTTAAAAGAAATAATTCTCGTTGGTTGCATTTTTTTCCATAAAAAATCAAGCGCTTCTCTTTTTCGTCCATGGCATCTGCTCCAGTAGAATTGTTTTAACATTTATTTTTTAATTTAGGTTCAAAATAATATACGACTAGTCAAATGTTATATTTATTTTAGTTATTAGTTTCCGAATTAAAAGATGGTCCTGTATAACCTGAACTAGATAAAAACATATTTATCTTTTATTTGATCTCTTGTTTAAAAAAATCTGACAATATTTTTGTGGAACATTTATATACAATGAAGAGTATAACTTGCAATCACAAATACAAAACCCCCGGTTCTTTATTAAAGCCACAATGAATACCATATCTATCCCCACTCTGACAATATTTTCCAAAAAGGTCGATAAAGGTATTGATGGCATATTTAAGTTTACACTCGGCGGCTTACCTTTGATACCTATCTACAGGTTAAAATAGACCATACGCGCTCTATTGTGTGCATTGTGTTAAAAGTAATTGTCGGTGTAAGTGAAAGAACTTTTCTTTTCTTAAAGGGCCTAAAACTTGCGGTTTTCATTTTGGGTACTGTTGATGTCTTCATATTTAACAGTAAAATGTATAGACTAGTTCATGCATCCTATATATTTTAAATAAAAATGGGGAATATAAAATTTTTGGCTTTTCAGATGAACAAATGCGGAAATTTATTCTTATTGCAGAAAATATTTTTGTGCAATATAATGGAAGATTTTTTAAGTGATTTTGCACACTCTGCTTTTTTACTGTTCCGTTGGTTAGTTGCGGTCACTTATTTTCTGCTACTGTTGACATGCTTACATTAATATATCAAACTCTCTCATACGCACATTAGAGAAATTTCTGAGATAAGTTCTAACGCTAACCACATTTTCCACTCAAAATAGAACATATTTTCCACTTCAGTCTATAAACTAAACGCAGATAATCAATCCATCATCAGCTGGTTGTCTTAAATGGTCACGAAATATACTTACCTGCTAAAAATACATATAATTTATAAAAGATCAGAAAAATTTGATGTATAAATATTAGCATTGCTTAATGTTTTCATATCATGTGTTTTATGTCAAATGACATAAGCCATTGCATTTAAGTAAAATATCCTCTTTGACTAACGCCCATCACAAATCATCAAATCAGACTTTCAATCAAATTAAATTCACGAAAAAAGTGTTTGTGTTATTTAATAGGGTAAGTCCGGGGTAGTTTAATAGTTTAACTATTAAATCTAAGGTAAGCCTAATTAAAACTAAGGTAAGTACCATAGTTTTCTCAAGGTCCAGTTAAAATGTATGTAGATTGTAATTATTATTTTTACTTAAACTTTGAATGTTATATTACAGGTTAATTAACAAAAATATAATCACTTCTAATAGGATCAACCTTCAAAATAATACAATTTAAAAACACAACTGGCCATCTCTCCCAAAGCGCCTGGGACAGATGACCTTAGTAGTAGGGGAGAGTTGGTCAGCACTTCATTCTATTGTTTCTCCTTTTTCACCGTGCATTTTTTGAGTTTCAGTTCCTTTTTTTTGTCCACATTTTGAATACATGTCGTCAAATTCCGGGCAATTTTCGTGCACGCCCAGTTGGCAAATGATACATTAAAGCCAGTTTTCGGGAAGACGTGTGTCGAAATAATTCTCTCCACAGCTCACACAGTTATCTTCTTCTCTCCCTTCACCCTCTTCATCTAATGCATGGCATAAAACCAGCTCTTCGTCACGGCACTACTGTCAGATAACTTTTTTTTTGTTGGTCCCATCAGTTCTTTTTTCTCATTATTGTTTATGAAACGCCTTTCTAAGGTTTTCCTTGAAATAGGGAGCCACATTAGCTGTGGTGTCTAAGGCGTCAGCCTTACGTTACGGCAGTTAATGTGGAGCGGATTCGAATCCCGTACTAGGTAAAACATTTTTCTAAAATTCTTGTGAATGTTTCTAGGTAAGAGTGTAAAATCTGACAAGGAATCATCCCTCAGTCACGCCAGTTCGAGGCTGGGTAAGGCCGGATGCCTTCTGAGAGGTTTTCTACGTTGGTCACTCGCCAGTCGGTAGGCTTCTCGAGATACTTTCAGTTAAGCACAAAACCAAGGGTTGATAGCCCGAGGGGGGTGCTAACCGGGGTTTTCGGTAGCTGATGACCGTGGTTCGGAACCCACGTTAAGCTGTAGGTCCAGTCGCTAAATAACCATTTTTCAAAACGTTTATTGCGGCCTTTAATGACCCTTTACTCCAATTTCCTCGGGTCCTAATGCTTTTCTTTGGTATTTATTTGGTATTTGAAATTAACACAAACTTGTTTATCTTAGTCCAAAAAATATGAAAACATGGCTAGTAATACTATGGCCATCACTCTGGCCGAACCTTAACTATGTTACTTAATTTTCTTGGAGAGATGGCCACACCAGTTACGTGAGAAAAAAAAATTATGAGTCCTTGCGGTTATTTTGTGGTTATATTCAAGCACGACTCATAAACCATTCCGAAATTACTTAAAAACACATAATTCTTCAAAAACTACACTATCATAACTTGTAACATTACCTTAACTAATTTTCGCATTAGGCAAAAGAAAACAGGTGGATTTTACTTACTTTTGGCATTTTATTCGCAAATATTTTTGCGCGCAGGTATTCGCACACACGACTTGAAGCGAACTGAGTAATAGTTAACGACAACTAGCGAATATTTGTAGAATTTTTTGAGCTGCCCCTTACAACTATATCTCCCCCTAAACCAAAAAGTTGAATATCAAGAAACGATACGCCCATATATGGTAATGATATTACTGTTGTAAGGGAAAATATTGAAAATAGAATTGCAACGTCAAGCTCACGTTATTCGCAAGAACTGGGTATATCTTTGGTTTGGTTTTTATGAAAGACCTTGCATACATATTTACGCTTATTCTTATTCCCGTAATGCTACAGCCCATTATTGAGCCTTGACCTCCTTCACTCTACCCCTCCAACCGGAAAGATATATTGAATCAATCCAATGTGAGGTAGTGTACGATGGATGCAAACAAAGCAATTAGACTGGTGGCATAGTGCTCGAACTGACAATCCTGTTAGCTTCCTCTTTAAAAGAGAGGAAACCCACTATCTGATATGTCTTCAGTAAGAATTTGAACATCCTAGAGTTACTGGGTAGTCCATAACAGTTCTTATTGTGTAACTGGGTTTTGTGCGTTTCCATATTCTCTTTCAAACTTGGGCTACAGGACGGTCAGAATGATCTGGGAATAGCTGAATTTGTCTGAATTTGACTGACACTCAATGGATTGGGTATGAAGAAAATCTGCGCGCAAATGGTTCCGAAAAACCTTTTGCAGAATCAAAAAGACAACTCAAGGAGATGTCTTGACTTTTTTAGGCCGACTGAAAATTACCTGCCATTTTCGCCGTTTTGTAGAACGTGTCATTACTATTTATAAAAACAACCCGGACACGAAGGGCCAGAGCTAGGAATGGCACACTCCAACCACAGCAAAAAACAGCCAGAATAAGCAAATCAAAGGCATGCGGGTTAAGGTTAGTTTTTTTTGAAAGGGTTTTTTGAAAAGTAGAATTTATGCCAATAAATTACAAACAATTAATGACCTAAAGAAGAACATTTGACTTGCAATTCATTCAATAACTCCAACAACATATTTGTTTTTATTTTATTTAAAGTGTTTAAATTTTTCTTACTTGTTTTTAATTTCTCGACACTTGTATATTGTATGTCATCAGACATTGATGAATTGAATCGGAAATAATTCAATCTGTTTAACGTTAAATGCTGAGATTGAGATTGAATAGTCTCCTAATGGAGTTGGTATGGTTATCAAAACTCGCGTCGAAAAAATTTCAAACAAATGATTTGGTGTTTGGTGATAAATGTCTTTGAGTTTAATATTTCCCATCAAAGGTTCCAACATGAGACCCAGTAAATTTCAGTTATTTTCTTTAATAAATTTTTCATAAAGCACTGTTTTGAAATAACGTTTTTGGTCATTTAATAAATAAAACTATTCATTAATACAAAAAAAAATTAATAAATAGATTGGAATTCAAATTTGAAGAAGTAAAATCAAAGTAAATACACCTTAATCCCATTTAGTCCTTAATGAACTTAAAAAGGAGAATCTTAAAAAATAAAGTAAATAAAATAATATATATATATATATATATATATATTAAAAACAAAGAAAGCACACCCGCGCTCCACGTTCGTGCTTTGTCGTTCTCCCATCCTCTATCCAAAGTGCCAGCAAGCGTCTGCCAGGGCCGGTTTCTGGCCTTAAACCGTCATCAGCTGGGGTCAAAGCCATGACCATATAAATCGGCCATGTCGAATGGTGGTTGCAATCACATGCAGCTCTGCTATCCTGTGGCAAACGGCCGCGACAGATAATCTAATCTCAGGTAAGTCCCAGGTCTGTTCAAAAAATAATGAAGTGGGCTCGTGGAGGAAGATATTAAAAATAAAGAAAATACACCAGCGCTCCACAATGGTATTTTATTATTCCCCCATCCGCCATCAAAACGCCAGCAAGTGTCTCCTAGGACCGGTTTCTGGCCTTAAGCCATCATCAGCTGAGCTAAAGCCGAACGCCTGGAGAGCGGATATATATATATATATATATATATATATATATATATATATATATATATATATATATATATATATATATATATATATATATACCTTTCTCCATCACTCCGATAGTAGCATAATTCTGCAAACATAGAAGTTTTGAGGTTTCTGGTTAAAGAACTGATCTACGTGATCTTCCTCTCTGAAATCTTCCAAAAAAATAGTTTTTATCATATAAGCTCTTTTGCAGCGATCTAAATAAATAGTCGAAGGTGGCAAGGTCGGGAGAGTACGAAAAATAAATCAAAACATCCGGGTCATGTCAAAATTTGTGTCGGGTGGCCAAAGGCGTCTGGTCATTATCTCTATGGAACGCATGCTCTTTCTTTTAACTAATTCAGGTCGCTTCTGGTCGATTGCTCGCTTGGTTGTAAACAATATTTCTCCGAATTAGTGGTCTGGTTTTCAAGTAACAAGTCATAATAAAGGATTCCTTTTCATTCCCACCAAATTCATAGCATAACCTTTTTCGGCTGTAAACTGGCCCTTACGCTGGTTCAAAAGGTATTTCCGCCTTTACAACATGATCTTTGACGCTTCTATAAACATCCGCATTAAAATTGCTTTGGCAAAGCTTTGTGCACTACTTCCTACACATGAAATCGTCAACCGTCGGCACCCTCACTGTACAAAGAATATAACTGCGAAGCATTCATGCTGTTTTGGAAATAAAAAAACAAAATACGTCCAAAATGTTTCTTATTTTTTATAATTTTTAATGCTTAATAAAGTTTAAAAAACAAACCAAACCAACTAATACAATGTTTTACAAGTACTCGTTGAAATTCCTTTTGTCTATCACAATTGAAACGTGTGAAGTAGCGCCCAAAACGGGACGAACTTTTGCATCAACACAATATATATCAAAAAATTATATTTTTTATGGCTGAGTTAAGAACGCGTGTTGTAAAGCTTATTTGTTGTTTGTTATTTTGCTTAAATAGTCAATAAATATACAATTTAATAAATGGTTTTGTAAAATAAAATATACTATATTAAACATAATTTATGAATCATAATTACTATTACTTCTAGGTGGTCTATCCAATCTTTTAAATACAAAACATCCACAAGCTATTAAAGTAAAGTTACCATTTTCTATTACATAAGAATCGATAATAAATTCATTCATCGCTATCCGACAATACCACATCTTTCTATCTGATATCTATAGTTCACACTCAGCCTAAAGAAAACTACAATTAGAAGCAGCACTTTACAAGTCTAACGATCCATCTGAATACGCTGATAATTTTCAATGGTGGTGTTGTAATTTGTACGGTACAGAAATATGAAAAGCAAAAGTCGGTAGCTGAATCTTGTTGATCAAAGGCGGCGGGGAATCCTCAAAGGATAGTGACTGTAAAAATTCTTTCAAGCATTATGACCAGCATTCGTCATTCGTATGAATATAGACAGACATACAATTAATTTGTTGAAAATGAGATAACAGCAAAACCTTACCAGTAGAAAAAGTTAAATAATTGGTATATTTGTTGTTTATTTACTGTGCACTGCAATTTGTAAATAGAATATAATAAGTTTAATAAAAATTAAACAAATTGCATTACAATTTAACTTTTATTTGTTAAACTGGTCAAACCATATCCCTTTATTTAACATTTAATTTGTATTTTAAAATATATCATAATAATAACTATACTGTAACGGTAAACATTTTTGTAGAGATTAGATAGACTGAATGATTATTATATATCTTAATTGTATACGTTATACAAGGGGAGTCTGAAAAGTTTCCAGCCTCAACATGAAGATGAGGTTACTCGTCAAAAATTTTCTGGTAATATAATTGGACTTGCGTTGAAAGATAACCTTGAAAATTTTATTTTCCATATTAGATGCTCAGTTGTTTAACAGTAATTTATGTTAGTCGTTGTTAGTGTTTCTGTAACCATGGAAATAATTGAAAATCGAGCCGTCATTAAATTCTTGCATTTGAAAGACAATACGTCTACGCAAATTACGACTTTGCATAGGTTTAGTAACGCCATCTTCATGTTGAGGGTGGAAACTTTTTATACTACCCTCGTAAAGGGTTTTCCAATAAAAGTGAAAATTTTTAAATGAGGCACAATGATAACTACAAGTGATAATCCAATAATTTTCATTTTATATTGAAGAACAAATCATGCCATTATGTTTTGAAAATTATGTCGTTCAAATATTACCATCGGCTTCATCTGGTGGAAATGCATTCTGGAGACCCAATTTTGGGAAAAATTAATATTTTCCAATGAAGCGCACTTCTAACTTAATGGGTTTGTAAACAAACATAACTGCAGAATTTGGGACGATGAAAATCTTGAAGTGATTAATTCTCAGAAAGTCACTGTTTGAGTGATATGACCTTATTTTTTGAAAATGATGATTGTAATCGTGTTACTGTTAATGAGGAAGAATATATTTAGCCTGAACTGATAAATATGAATACTAACAATGTTTTATTTCAACAAGACGGTGCAATCATACATCTCAAGAAAAGTTTCTTGGACATATTATTTTGCGAAATGGTAATATCAACTTGCTACGATAATCAAAAAATTTCACACCCTTGGATTATTTTTGTGGGGTTGTGTTTAGAGGTTAGGGGCAGTCAGCGGTGTGAAAAAATGCGTATTTTAAATATTTTTTTTTACAGTAGTTTAATGTATTTTATAAAACGAATAATAAAAAGTTATTATATAATGTTTTAACTTTATTTGACAAAAATTCAAAAAAAAATATTGCAGACCGCAGATTATCGCCATATTTGTTAAACCCCATCCCACGATTAGTGCTTTGCGGTGACCATCATAACTTTTTACTGATTAATCAAACAATCAATCAAACAAAAAAAATATTAGATTAATAGTTAAACTACTGCCTGATCGATGCTTTTTTAAATAAACAAAATGTTAAAAAAAAAGTTTTGATCCAAAAAAAAATCCTTCGATTAGGTACTAGTTTTTCATGCCTACAATAAACTTTTTTAAATTTCATTCAAATTCGTCTAGTGGTTTTTGAATTACAGTGGTCGCCGACTTTGAAAACATAGTTTCGAGAAAAACAGCCATATTATTGGGCCATATAATAGTTCCTCTGCCGACTTCTAGAATATCGATTTGCTACGTCTACGTTGCATTCTGCATTCCCGAGGGTTCTCATTAGTTTTGTCTGCCACCTTTACATGCTCAGAATCACTTTTTGCAACGTACCGATTAGCATTAGGTCTACCATTGATTCCGAGTGCATTGATAATAATTAACAATGCATGTGTACCTTTATTAAATATACAAGCAGCAACATATGGAGCAATTTCTACGATAGTATTAAAGTTTTTGCGCTTATTTTCAACACTAGTTAATTGAAGCTTTCATTGTTGTTTTGATTGAACCCACCGACACATCTTGAGAGTAAATTATCACTACTAAAGCCTTCACAAATTGGCTTGATGACACTCAAAACATCAGGAGATTAGGAGGGAAATTGATTATAAGAAGCGAGTTCCCCATTTGCTTCAACGCGATGGTACGAGCACCAAGAATCACCCTTTGGGACATACTGTGATTTGGGTTTGGGTCGGTTAAGCTGTAATGATAAAATGTTTTCCCATATTACAGATTTCATATTTTCCATAGAATAACAATTTCGACGTATTGTTAAGTCATAATACACCATTGACTTATCAACCCTCTTTTCTGTAAGTTTACAAGGTATGAAAATACCAAACTGGAATTTTTGTATAGAAATACACGTTTATTGTATCAAAATGATAAAAAATATTATATTCGAAGTATTGCCCGTCGCTAGCTATACATTTTTCCCACCTGTCTGACAATTTGTGCCTTTTGGGGGCAAACCAGTCATCAAGCCATTTTCGTAAGAAGTGAAACGCGGCTTAGCAAGTGCGTGTCCCATTGATGTAAATAATTATTGCCTTTTGCCTGTATTGCCTTTTTTGATATTCTGGTCGTTTTTCACGCAAAACTTGATTCAAATCGATCATTTGTTGTCGCTAGCGTTCAGTATTAACGGTTTTGCCAGGTTTTAGTAGTTCGTAATAAATCACAACTTTCTAATCTCACCAAACACAGAGCACTGCGTTCCTTCCATAGCAATTTGGCATTGCAGTCGATGACGATGATTCGTCTGGAGTTGCCCATGATCTTAATCATTAGATTTCTCTTAGGAAGGATTCCTAAGAGATTAGGAAGGATTCTCAATTAGGATTCTCAAAATATATCCACTTTTCATTGCCAGTCAATTGCCAAAGTCATTTTTTGGCAATTGGAAATGAAATGGAAAAATTACTTTCTTTTTACCGGGCAGCATTTTGTAACTGGTTTTTCGGTTTTCCTGCTGAATTTCATTCAGTTTATGTGGAACCATGTTTCCATCTTCTGGATCTTTCCCATGACTTTCAAACATATATAAACGGCTTTTTGTGCTTATTTTCCACACTAGTTGATTGAAGCTTGTTGTTGTTGTTTTGATTGAATCCACATTACAGTTTGAGAGTAAATTATTACTACTAAGGTCTTCTTAAATTGGCCTGATGATATTCAAAACATCAGGAGGTAAGGAGAAAAAATCTTGATTATAAGAAGCGAGTTCCCCATTTGCTTAAGCGCGCTGGTACCAGTATCAAGAATCATCACCTTTTCGCCACATACTGTAATTTGGGTGTTGGTCAGTTCAGCTGTTATAATAAAATGTTGCCATATTGAAGATTTCATATTTTCCATAGAATCACAATGCCGACGTATTGCTAAGCCGTAGTACTCTGTTAACTTATCATCCATCTTTCCTGTAACTCTACCTCCAAGACTATTTTATTTGAGTTTCAATGTGCGTTCTGAACGTGTCCTCCTCCTAATACACTCTTTATTTATGGTTGAATTAACGTAAGGACCTGCTTTTAAAATTAAAAAGTTGAATAAGATTTGAAGTCATCGTATCCAATATAATTTGAGTTGTTAACGAAAAACTTTGTTTCCAACTGCTAAACATTTCGGTAATTCTGTCCACCTCCATTTTCCCAAATGACCTTTGGTAATTAGCAGTACACTAATTTTTGTGTGTTTCATACCATTATTCGTAATCAACAGTATTTTTTTTGGATATTCACATTGTTTATAATATGCACTTTTAATATTTAAATAAAAACTTTTACAAGTGAAATGACCAGTTATAGATGAAACTGCAAATAAAGATGTACATCCACGTTTTGCCATGTTCCATCTCCAGATATAGTCAATTCATTCGTTTCTTTATTTATGGCTTTTGATGTTTCTTCTATTTCTTCATGCACAGCTTTTTGAAATAAAGATTCTGCAATAGTTTTAATACTATTTAATATTTGTTTTAACCATATTATATATGTATTCTTGTCTAAAAATTGCGACATATCCATTAGACCATCTCTGGGTTATAAAATTAAAATATTAATCTCAAACGACACATTCAGGCCACCATTGAAAATATACCACACGAAATGTGTAAAAGACTAATCGAAAAAAAATTCCATGTTGAATACCAGATATGCTGTTGACCCTCACTTTGGGGAAAAAATAATCTTTTCCGACTGAGTACATTTCTGATTTAATGGGTCTGTGATAAAACATATCTGCAAGATTCAATAACGTATAGAAATTGCAAGTTGGAGGGCGGCCTCTAATTTGGGGAAACTCCAAATAATTATTGACCTTAAACGAACCATTGAAAATATACCACGCGATATCAGTGTAAAAGAGTAATCGAAAATTGTATTTCTAGAATAGATTCCATCAGACGAAGCCGAAGAAAACCCAAGAATGAGTCCGATGTAATGAAGCTAATACTTCATATTAAACTAAAAAAGAAGGAAACGATAACTTTTTTACGTTAATTACGACAAACCAAATCAGCTCGATTCAGCCTAAGCATCGTTGAATGAACAAGTTGATGAAATCGGAGGTATTTCAACACTACATAGATTCCACGTTTTATAATTTGGGGCTTGTTTATATCCTGGGTCAATGCAGAGCTACAGAGATCGTAGAAAATCGCTAGGAAGAATTTGGTTTGTGTTTTGAACAAGACGTCTTAACTGTGACTAGTGATGGTCCCAACGTCATGGTTATATTCGAACGCAAAAGTCCGACTGAGATGGTTTGATCAAGCATTTTCGGAGAGGAAAGTGATGGCTGATTTAACAAACAATGCACAATACACTCAAAATATTGGCAAAGTTTTTGAAGAAACACGGATCTTAGTCAAACTATTTCGAAAGAGTCCTTTAAAAAATACCACGCTGCAAAAACATTGAAACGACAAGTTTGGTCATGAATTGAATGTGTTTTTAGATGTGCGTACAATATAGAACTCGATAATGCAAATGGTTGAACAATTCTTAAAACTCAAAAATGCGATCAAAAAGTCATTGATTGATTTGAATATGTCATCAATGTGGAATAAAGATAATACCGCCGTTCTAGAATCATTGCTATACATCCAGTAAAGTTGTCTGTTGAGGCTTTATCGTGGAAAGATGCTACGATCCTGATGTCAGAGGCAATAATAGACGGTTTGACCAATAAACTAGAATCGATGGAAAACGATTTAGCCACAAAGTTTTTGGAACATCTTAAGAAGAAGATTAATGATAGGCGAAATGTTAACCTGATTTCTTTAATCAGGTACCTTTTAATCAAATTTACGAAATAACTGTATAATAGATTATTCCCAGCACCTCAAATTCAGCCGAAGATGTTGTCCAAATCCAAACACAAGATAATGAACACAGTCTTAATACAACAACTTTTGTGTTCCAACTACAACGGGCTATCGAGATATCAGCTACTGCTACTGAAGGTCACATAAGAAGCTTAATAAAAATAGAATTTCAGCTTTTTGAATCAACTGGTAAAAAAACGCCAAACCTTCAACATTTTAATGACAATAAAGACAACATCCACGGAAAATTAATGGATTTTCTCGTTATCTGGAAACTTTGTAACTAAGATAAGAAACCGATTATCAGATGATGCTATTGATGCCCTTGGGTTTTTAAAAGCATATTTTATTAAAAATAGAGATTCTCATGGTTTTTTATGTATCTAATTAAAAGACTGTGTAGTCAAAAGTTTTATTGGCAGATACTCAAAGCAGATTCTTTAGTTGACAGTGAAGGTAGTTCCTATTCCTTTAGTTCAGGGGTCTCCAAACGTTCCAGCCTTAGGGCCATACTGATTACTCCAGTAAGTTCCAAGAGCCAAAACCGTTTTACTTTTCCTGCCATTATCTATAATTTCTAAACTAATCGCCGAGTATGCGCCCTAAACGAGCATACGCGTACTAAATTCGCTAGTCGCGGGCCGGATTTCTGACACTGGCTAGCCGGATTTAGCCCGCGAACCGCAATTTAGAGACCTCTGCTTCAGTTGATTGTATTAATAAAATTTTTATTTTTTGTTTGGTTAAAAGAAAGATAGTGTATGTAGTCAAGATTATTTTTATGAAGATACTTCAGGTACCGACTATTATTTAATTAAAAGAGAGTGTGATTAATATTGTCACTTATCTCAGGAAGAAAGCTAAGATAAATATCTTCTTTTCAATTAAAAGACAAATTAAAAGTTTTATTGGAAGATACTCAAAGTTTAATTTAGCTAGTTTTAATTATATTTTACATTTAA
The DNA here is from genome assembly GCA_031761425.1 of Cosmopolites sordidus. Lineage (NCBI taxonomy): Eukaryota > Metazoa > Arthropoda > Insecta > Coleoptera > Curculionidae > Cosmopolites > Cosmopolites sordidus. Next base: position 126,423 of record JARFXV010000292.1, read on the forward strand.
TTGACAATTTTATGATTTTTTTTAAGTTTTAGAAATTTCTCGAAAATTCGATAATTCCCGGGACAACACGTAGATCTTCGCTAAGGAGGAGGGTTCATAAAAATCAGCTCCTAGGGGGAGTTGCGGGGACGCAAAATATAAATATATGCCTGTTTTTGAAATTTCTGTCCTACAAACTTAAAATTTGGCAGGAATGTTCTTCATGCGTCGTAGATGTTCGCTAAGAAGGGTTCCTAAAAATCATCTCCTAGGGGGGTTGCGGGGGTGTAAAAGATAAATATACTTCAAAATTTGAAATTTGGGATTGTATCGTTATCAATCCCTCGCAATTTTTTCTTCATGAAATTTATAGAAAACAATTGTCAAATAGCAGGTAAATAGCTAGTGATCTATAAATATTAAATATTATATAGATATTTACAGTTATGAAATGCCTTTATTCCAATCTCACCTCCTCTTTTCCTCTACTATTACACAGAGTGCAGTTATTTATTGGTAACTAATCAAAACGTTCACATGTCATGAAAAGGTTGGAATTAAACCAAGTTACAGGAGAACAAAAGCCTATTATACTTTAAAAGTTTAAAGATAAACGTGATTTAAAGATATAGATAAATGTAACTTAAAGATAAATGTAGTTTAAAGTTAAATGTGATTTAAAGATAATTGCGATTTTCTTTTCGTAAACGCAATCCAATCTCAACCGTGTATTACTTAGTAAACGGAACCAAAATTCTACTGGAATTGGGATTATTTTTTGTTGAATTCTGATATCTGGAGATATTAGTACATGATTTACTTGGAGAATAATATCTAAGGATGTTTATCGATATACTATCGATGTGAGCAATCGCTCATCTTACTGGAACCAAAAAAATCAAAAATATCTAGATCACGTAAATTTAATGATGTATTGTTATTGCTATCCCTGAAAATTAAGGATCAGTAATACAAAAGATGATATTGCATACTATAATGTGATCTTTTTACGCTGTAAGAGTTCTTTGTTTAGTTGGCGAAGATTTTCATTAGGTCAATATTAAAATGTCTGTTTATTCACAATAAACCCAATCGATTTCTCTTTTATAAACCCAAAAGTTGCAAGTGTGCTTCATCACGCAAATAAATTGTGACTAATGTCTTAATTTTCACCCAAAAGAGTCGACAATTGATTACAAAAATGGATGCGGTTAACGTGATCTTTATATATGAAGAGAAATTCGGTTCTTGAAAAGAATTACTACAGGCCACGCCACCAGTCTCATTACTTTATTTCTACACCTCGTAGTTAAAATTTTTCAACATAGCCGCTGTATACGACATATAAAAGAACAGAGAAACTCTTTGAAATATCAAAGACAATTTTTTGTTAATTTCAAATGTTTCAGTCGGATAATGAAACCTTCCTATTTCTTTCAAAATACACAGACTAAATATCACAGTTCAGAAAAACTATGTTCTAGCTTGTCCCCCGAATGACACACTTTCCAGTTTTTTCGCTTTTCTCATTGAAATTGCACAAAACATGAAAATTGGTGGATTGTCTAATATTCTAAATTATACTGGTTTATTCCACAAATCCAATAAAATTACTTTCATTTCACTATATTACCCAAGTAGCCTCCAAGAAAATAAATGTAGGAATTAAATATTCAACAATTGAGATCAACTGTTTGAAGATTATAATTTAAGGCATGACATATCAATCCAATATTATGTAAATTTTATATTTATTTTGTTCCAAAATATTTATTATATTCTACTCTAAATTATTAAGTTACAAAAACTAATTCACTGATGCAATACTATAACTGAAATATTATTTGTTCAATATTTAAGGAAACAAGATACGATCACCAACGAAAATCGACCGTTTCGACAAAATATTTTTTGTCCTATTAAATGGCCTGACAGCTTCGATACTATCATTCCCCATTGATCAAAACTAAATTAGGAATCAGGCAATTATGTTATATTTAACATTATTTTTCTCATTATCTTAACTTGTCCAAATGTACCGGCGGCTGTCGATCCATTAAAGATGTTTCCTTCTACGAGAATATGATGGATGACCGGGTCTTATCGCGATCATGGTTTCTTTCTACGTTCTTCGTGCAATCAAAGGAGGCGCTGGCAGGTTGGTGGTCTCATCTTTTATTTTGATTTTTATGGAAATGTCAAGACCTAAAAAATGGTGTTAATTATTTTATAAATAACAAGCGTGAGTGTCATGCTTTAATTTGTACTTATCTAAATAAATAATGTTTATTATTTCAAATACTTAATTATTGTAAAATCAATCTAGGTTACATTCATAAAATTTTTATTACATTGTTAAGTCTACAAAGGTTTTGAATCATTTTCTTTATGATAACATGTTATGTTATTGGTGCGAGACATTAAAATTATTTATTTTCTCAAATTGTCATAATTATATAATATTAACATTAATTGAATATTTTAAACAAAAAGTTCGTGTGCATTTTTAGTTCATTTGATGTTTTGATTGATGTTTTTTTTTAAGGAAACTGGAAAAGCTAACAAAAAGAACAAAGGAATAGTAGTGAAGAAAATGAGAGCGCTTAAATTAAGGAAATATAAGATGCAACAAAGATACAGAGAAAAGTTAGAACAAAAGTTAGAAAGCCTTGGAACTGATGAAAAGAAGTATGATGTTGAAGCATTGTAGGAAATACTCAAAATAATGTTTTAGGCTGTACAAAGGAGGTATATGGAAAATCAACAATCATAAATATTATAAAACAATCAGCATGGTGGTCAGAAGGATAAAAACTTGACTGGAAAATATATTTAAGTAAGAAAACTACGGAGAAATATGAAGATTATAAAAATATAGAATAATCGCGAAAGATACAGTTTTAAAAGCCAAACAAAAACCATGGGATAAATTTGGAGATAAAATTGAAAAAAACTTTTCAGGAAACCAAAAATTATTTTACAGAGTATTATTAAATGCAATTAACAATATAAACCAGGTTATCTATATTAGAAATGAAATTAAGGAACTGCTGATCTACGACTAAGAAATAATGCAGAGCTGGAAAGAACACTTCGAGAAATTGTTGAAATTAAAAAGAAGTTTGAGGAAAGTAACATAGAAATGAGTAATGAAATTATAAGTACAGAACCTATAAAGATGGAAGAATTGGAAAGAGCAATAAGGAAAACAAAGAGGGGGAAAGCGCCAGGACATGACGAAATAACCAATAAAATGATAAAATATATGGGAAAAATCAGGGAAAGCAATTTTACTTGAGCTAGTGAAGAAAATATTGAGAGGTAATAATTTTTTTTGGCATTTGCCAGCGGACTGGCAATTAGAGATAATACTTCCAATATTCCAGAAGGGAGACAGAACAGATGAGGCACAAAACGAATTTAGGACAGGCAGAGGAGTAAACGATGCGATATTTATATTACAGCAAGTAATTGAGCAAACAATAGAGACGAACGAAACTATAAGTGTGTTTTATAGATATTTCAAAAACATTCGACTAATAAGGATAAATATAATGTAAATAAGGATATAACCAGAAGTATCTCAAATATGTACACAGAAACTACAAACTATATCCGAACAAAAAACAGAGTATCCCGAAGGTTCACAATTGGAACTGGTATCTGGAGTGAGACAAGGAGGAACATTAAGTTCCTATCTGTTAACATAGTAATGGACGCGATAATTAAGAAATGTGACAAAAGATTAAAGAAAACAACATGAGGATATTTTAATCTAGAAAGGGTAGAAATTAATCATTTGGCTTTTGCGGATGATATAGTGCTGCTTGCAAAAACGGAAACAGTATAACTTAAATGTATGGTATGAGGAGCTGGGCAAAAGTCAACTGCCATAAACCGAAGTAAGACAAAAATAATCTTCTTCTCCTCTACTATTACACAGGGTGCAGTTATTTATTGGTAACTAATCAAAACATTCATACATCATTAAAAGATTGGAATTAAACCAGATTACAGAACAAAAGCCTGTTTGTTATATTTTAAAGTTTAAAGATAAACGTGATTATAAATTGCAAAGAGACCTACAGTACAACTTAAATGTATGGTACGAGGGGCTGGGCAAAAATCAACTACAATAAACTGAAGTAAGACAAAAATAATGATGGTATCGAGAAAACAGAAAAACATGGAACAAGTTAAACAATTTAAATATTTAAAAATAGCTATAGCGGAAAATGAAAAGATAAATGGATAGAAGAAAGATTAAAAGCTAACACCAGAAAACAGAGACTAAGGTTAGAGTACCTAATGCACAATGCATCCCAACTTTGACATATGGCTCCGAAATGTGGAAGGTAAATGAACATCAGAGAGGAAGAATACAGGCCTGTGAGATGAGAGTATTGAGAAGAATTATAGGAATAATTCTGACAGACCGAGTATCAAACAAGGAAATTAGAAGAGATTGGGGGTAAAATCTGTAGAAGAAAGGATAAGGATGACCACTGCGATGGTTTGGATATGTATGCAGAATGCCTTACACGAGAGAGAGACCAAGAAAATATGGAAAATGGGGAAATTGAAAAAGGAACACAAGGGGTAGACCACGAAAGATGTAGAACGATTAGATTGACAAGTATCAGTATATAAGAGCTTTTGCGGAAATTTGTTCTATGAGAAATTAATTATTATGAAATATTGAAATGCCATCGTATGTACATTCTGTATAAAGAGTACTCGGAATTGTTAAATAAGACACAAAAAAAATTTATTCATCAACATTTATTTTGTTGTCTTCCAAGTAGACCCCATCGAGTGCAATTCAAATATACCACCGCTTGGTCCCCAATGCTCCATACATTAATCTTAGGCTGATTGGGGTATGGCCTTCAGTTCCTTCGACGAATTTTCTTTTATGGCTTTAATTGACTGAAAACGCCGCCTTCGAACGGTGCTTTATGGGTGAGGTTCGTTCTTGTACAATGATAGCTTTGTACCATTTTGCAAAAACTGTCTGCATGACCAAATTTGAGGTGGTTTTTGGGTTTCGACTTGTTTTCAAGGCGCCATTCCGAAGACTTGTTTGCATGTCGTATTCGTACTCGTGCAATACGTTTTATGAAGGTTGGGTCTACAGAAGCTCGGGAAATCATTTATTCAGCGACCTGCTTTCGATGCTATTTTTGGACAAAATTGAGCTCTTTCGGAACCAGTCGTACGGCGATGCGTTTCATGCCCAAAATATCAATCATAATGTTATGAACTGAAAAAATACGTTCACCTGTTAAGCCAACTCTCTAAGGCTCATATGACGATTTGCGAACACTAGTATTTTGAAGATCGACGAGAACGAGGCAAATCAACTCTTTTGACATACAAATTTTAAGGCAAACTCTTTGCTACAAAACCATCTGATGTAAACAAAATAGTGGACCTACCGCGCTCAAATTGGACATCGTAACTAGGCACAGTGCTGCCATCTTACAGCAGAAACAAAAATTTAAGAATATTTTACAGGGGCTTTGTAAGATAAGAAATTCGCAGTACTTTTTAGACAGAATGTATATATATATATATGACATTGAATGTATATATATGACATTCGTTGCAACTGGGAAAGGTTAATTTTTAAAATCAAATTTGTTAAATTTACATTGATAAATATCATTCATTCATTTTCTATTACTTGTTACTAATTAGATTACTGGGCAATCTAAGAACGCTACTTACGAGAAGAACATTATCAGGAACTGAACAAAGAGAAAATCAAGTTATTAAATTGAATGAAAAATAGAAAGTTCATCAATTCAAATTTGCCATAGAAGAAAATATATGAAATGTATAAACATAATAACTAAATGTGGAATATATTCAATTTCTTAGTACTGATAATAGCGGAAGATATATGCGAAACAACCAATGAAAATAAAACTACAAGATGAACATCATGGTGGAATGAAGGGATGAGAGCACAAGTTAAGCTGAAGAATCAGAAGTGCAAATAATATTTAAAGTAGGGCACAGCTGACAAACATTCACAATATAAGGCACAATATCTTTCGGTAATTGGCGGTTTATGTCTCGCGGCTACAATCTACCGGCTACTAACTTTGCTCTTTACATGTCCAAGTTGTCACAATGAATTCAACACTAATAGAGGGGCTCTAGTCGAGACCAGTGGGACTACCCTTCTCATGGTACGATGGTTGCTATTTATGTCTCTGGAATAATAAATCAAAACAAATATTTATCATGCAATATAGTTTTATTGTTTAATAATAAAGTAAAAGTAAAGTAAAGTAAAAGAGTAAAATATTCCCCGCGACAATCGATACACTTTTGCATACGTTTGCACCAATTTCCTAGAACTTTTTCCATTCCGATTGAGGTATCTCCAAAAGATGCATTTTCAACGCATCAACCGCTTCTTCTGGCGTCGAAAATCGCTGACCACATAGTTTAACCTTCATGTACGGGAACAAGAAGAAATCATTGGGTGCCAAATCAGGACTGTACGTTCGATGACCTATCAATTCGATCTTTTGACCGGTCAAATATTGAGTTGTCCGGTCCGATTTATGAGAACTCGAGTTGACATGAGTTATAGTGTCACTATAGTCACATGTCCCTTTATCGCAAAAAAACAGGCGACAATTTGCTTCGAAGTGCTTCTTGTGCGAACAGCTTTTGTTGGTTTGACTAATTTTGAAAGACCCATACAATCGAGTGTTATTTACTTTCGGGCTCATACGTATCATCCTAGATTCGTCAGCTATGTAGATGTTATACACAGCATTTGACACACCACGATTGAATTTTTTGAGCATTTCTTTGCACCAATCCACACGCGCTTTTTTTTATGAACGATTGTTAAATTATGCGGAATCCAACGCGCACAATTATTTTTACGGCTAAATGTTCATGTAAAATCTTGTGTATGCGTATCATACTAATGCGCAGGGATGCCTCAATCTCACGGTATGTCACATGACGATCTTGCTTTATCAGTTCGAGTACAGTCTCGATGTTTTCTGGCACAATAACTGATTTTGAGCGACCTTCTTTAAATTCTTCCGTGAGCTAACGACGACCACGATTAATTCACTAAACCAGTGATATACAGTGGTTTCAGATAGTGCTTCATCGCCAAAAGTCGTTGAGTTGATAGATGCGCTGTTGTTAGATAATCCATGTCGAATCATAGTAAATCATCGCACGGAAATTCTCACGAATTAATTCAATTTTTTGACTGAGCTTAAATTTTCAAGTCACTAAACAACACAAATAATGTACATAAGACAAAACGTTCTGAGTACGTATACAATTAACAATGTCAAACTTTACGATATATATGTCAGATGGCACCTAGCAACACCATCGTTGCCAATTCCGGATACATAACTAGTAACTTTCATATCCATGTTAGATAAACTTCCTCATCAACATTGGATGGGTATCCAGTCCAGCTAATTCTGTACTAATACTCTTTATTTTGATGCCAACGCCTATAGCCCAGAGGTGCCTGGGATAAAGGTGATTGAATAGGTAAGAATGCGGTTTTATAGGTAAGAATCAGTAAACCGCTTACCCGAAATATAAAGCACAGGGAAATAAAGTAAAACAGTTAAAAATGGAGACCAAGAAGAAGTGGAAATATATTGGCAGAACATGCAAGAGAACTGCTAACAAAACATTATTTGATCGAATTTTTAAGAATCTAAAAATTAAATCCAATAGAATATTGAACTGAAAATTTAGAAAAACTGAACAAAAAAGCGATACACAAATTTAAAACAAAGAAAAAGACTTAGTAATCCAGAAACAATAAATAATTGGATGCTGTAAAGAATACTTCTTTCAAAGTGGGTTATGTACAAGGGACAAAAGGGAAATGCAGAAGTAGAAAAGCAATAAAAATTATTTAAAGCAGAAATGCACATAAGCTGCACCATATAACTGAAAAAATGTTAAAAATCATGAAAGATAATGGAAAGAAGTCTTTGATAAAACTCCTCAACAAGATCTTAAACCAGGGACAATACTCCGCGATTAGGAAATAAGTATAACCCTGCCAATTTTTAAGAAAATACTATTTACTCAAGCTATAGATGCATTACTTAATAAGTCATAAAGAAACAGATATACAGTATCACTACATCTAAATGAACTAATGCGTAACAGTTTATCTTCTAAAAAGAGATACGTTTTATGCTAGTAGAAGTTTATTAAACTATTCATATACGAGGGTCAACCTGACAAAGAAAATGTAATATTTTTTTATTTTTTAACGTAATCACCTTTAATTCAGTACATTTAGACCAACGACGTTCTAACTTTTAGAGAACTATTTTTCAGTTTTGAAAACGGGAAGTCACATATGAGCGTTTAACTTAAATAGTACCGATCAATAGTTTATGAGCAGTCTGCCACGAGAATTCCAGAAAACCTCTGCCGTGACTTTTCCTACAAATAAAACCATTTTCACTTTTTTAGTTCGCCTTTACCTGCTCCAACCCACCGTTTGAACTGCTGATTTATCTCCGGCGTGTAATAATAAATCCATTTTTCATGTCAAAGAAAAATGTCGAAAGAAGTCAGCAAAATCGCGTTTAAATTACTTAAACACTGTTAAAAACGCAGCACCCATCGAGTAAAAAGCTTTTTCATATTGAACGTATAGTGAAAAATTTAACGAACACGGTATATCAAGATTTTTACAATGTCAGCATGCTCGCGTACCTTTAGTTGATAGTCATAAAATACAATAGTGTTGCTTTTTATAGCTATTTTGTCGCTTGTAGCTGTTTTTGAGCGTCCCCAATGTTCATCTTCTTCAGTGGATGCACGACCACCTTTAATTTCAACAGTCCACTTTTTTACTTTTGAAAAGAAAGAGGATGAATCCTTTAAAAGGGAATCTAACTCTTTTTGTATGTCCATAAGGGTTAAAGGCTTTAAAAAGACAGTTTATAGCAACACGAACTTCAGTTTTATTCATTTTTCAAAAAATGTCATAACTTGTTTGATTTCCTTGATCGACACAAACAAGCAACTAATCGCACGCATATGAAACTTCACATCATGTTCTCTAACGAATCATACTTAGCGATTATCATACTAATTTGGTCATGGTTATGCTATTTCTATGTCAGGCAGAGACCCTTTTGAACTACCCTCGTAAGCTTCATGTACAAATAAAAGTAAAAGGGTGATAATATATTTAAATGAAACCATGATGCAGAAAGCATCTTCGAAACTGATGGAATGTACATTTTTATAAATTAAAAGACCTCACCAGTGGAGTAATTAAAATAACAATTTAATGAAAAAGTATTTGTTGGGAAATCGAAATAAAATTAACTCGCAAAAATACGCAGTACAAAACAGACAAAAGCCAAAACCGACGAAAAAAAAAAGAAAATCGGTATCTATGTCGACGAAGAAAGGCCGCATAAAGCCGTAGATAAGTCGAGCCAATCTTTCTAAAACCCCCAAGCCACAAGATCGCCCCAACTCGATACCTGTGTCCGCTTAATCCTCATAATGTAAAATCCTAGTCTTTTCTTAAGCTCAGTACAATTTTTATTCTTCTACATGGAACGGACTAAGACTCAAAAGGTTCCGACGATTATGTAACTCGTACGAGATATAACTTTTTTATGGAACGCATCGGCGAGGATGTTTATCTTGGCTTTCAAAAGCGCCGACGACCCGATGAACGAAGTTTTTTTTATGAAAGCTTGAGAAAATATTGTGAAAGATGATTTCATATCGGAAACAAAAAGCTTTTGTTTGGCTGGAAATATTGGAACTTTTGAATGGGGTTGGTAGCGTTTATGGATATGATGAGTTCTTTTGTTGACAGTCTTTCTCTCCGCGGTGGATGATTTAAAGTCCTTTTATGTTGATTAAAATTTAAAAAAAACTTTTACACAGATGTGTTTGTTGTGTGCTTTTGTTTTGCATATAAATAGTGTAAAATAAACAGATCATTAAAAAAATTCTCCAGAAAGTTTTTCTAATTTATATCTAAAGAGTGATTTTTTAGTGTGTCCGAATTTCCGATAAGGGTTTCTGTCAAATGAACAGTGACTTTACGGGCAAGTCTATAAATCTGTGTCTCAATAGTTTCGCTAATCATCATGGAACGTCTCACATCAGAACAACGCTTGCAAATTATCGAAATTTATTACCAAAATCAGTGTTCTGTGTTATATTTGCCAAATTATCGACACATTCCGAATGCATTTCACGCTACTCGATATTAAAATAAAAACAAGACAAAAAACTGTGCTTTCCGAAGAAAATATTACCGCTGTTGCTGGCATTGCTGGCAGATCCAAATTTTGCCAATTCATCCGTTCGCAAGAAGCTGGCCTTTGTTATTGTACTACGTGGAAAATTTTACGAAAAGATTTTGGTCTGGTATCTTAAAAGATCCAGCTTGTCCAAGAATTCAAACTGTAAGACCATCGTTTGCGCCGTACGTTCGCTAAATGGGCCCAAAAGCAATTGCAACTTGATTTAGAATTTAACTGCACAATTTTGTTCAGCGACGAAGCTCATTTTTAGCTAAATGTGTGACCATATATTTTTTTCTTGAAAACAAATAAAACAATATTAATCACAGCGACGGCAGCTGTTCGCCGGGAGCACCAGGAAGAAGGTCCTGGACAGGATGAAGCTGTGCGACAAAAGGGCGCCACCCAGTTCGTTAATATATGTGATATTAGAAAAGACCCTGGAACCGGGAAGGGGTCTATTTTAAAAAAACTGTTAACTTGATTATATACTCTTAATTCATATAAGCACACTAAAAAAAACGACACAAAGCACATTAAAAGGTAGAAAAAATAAAACTATAAAATAAAAGACACAGGAAGGTTTAGGGAAGGTGGTTCGCTAAACCTTACCGTGGAAAATCAAAAACTAACAAATTGCTGTAAACTACACCAGCTCGTCTCTATGTCCCTGTACTTATAAATTAGAGGTTATTAACTCTATTCAGACAATAGTAAAAAGAAAATATAACTTAAGGGTAATCAAATAGGATCAAACGGCAAATAAATAATTTAAAAAATGATAACAGATCTTTATCTGTATATGAAAATATAATAAAAGTATATTTGAAAAAAATAGTAACTGACATCTTTATCTGTATACGAAAATATAATTAAAGTTTATTTGTCTGGCCTTATTTTCAGATTGTTCCGCCTCTTGCCTATCCCGTACTGGGTGTCCAGAAATCATGAGTACGACTATGGGCAATTCGGCATCCCTATGCGGGGGTCCCGAAATAGTCTCGAACCTGACTGACCGGTTACTGTGCCATGTGGCCCCAAAAAGAGTATAGTTTCGGCAATTGACGGGCTCTGAAATAAGTGGTCTTTCAATGGCCTGATCTCTGGTTGACCGGATTCTCTGCTGCCGGGTCGTAAAACCCTCTACAAGAATATCAGAAAAGCATGACCTGGTCAGCAAACCTACGTATCTCTGTCGGAAGGGTAAGGTGCGAAAAGGTCCGCTCACCTGGAGCTTTGGAGTTAGACTGTCTTGGCCTTGTCCTAACGATCCAGGAGCGCTTTCAATTACAGTTTGCCCGAAATAAACTTACCAGTAGCGATCAAGAATTTGTGAACGCTACAAATAGTTACGTTAATTCAACAAACATTTCGCTCCATTGAGAATTTCCTTATTTGATATTTTATTGTACCATTCGATTTCCATTATCTGTCTCAGGTGAAGTTGCTGTGTGCTTTCGACAACCCTCAGATGTTTCCTGAACGGCACTTACGACTTACATCCGTAAACAAGCAAAGATACAATCATATCTCAGTACACGGCCACCTTAACTTTCAAGGACAGATCATGATTTTTGAAAAGTCTATTGCAAGGTTTCTAAGGCTCTAGAAGTTTCTAAGGATTCCACAGGCTCAACTGGAGGGTTAGATTCATACGAGGGTTGCTATTTATGTATCCGGAATTGGTAACAATGGTGTTGCTAGGCGCCATCTGACATATACATCGTAACGTTTAACATTGTTGACTGTATACGTAGTCAGAACGTTTTGTCGTACTGGCGCTATTTGTGTTGTTTAGTGACTTGAAAATTGTATCTCAGTCAAAAAATGGAATTAATTCGTAAAAATTTTCGTGCGATGATTTATTACGATGTTCAACGCAGATTATCTCAACAACAGTGCATCGATCTACTCACTTCGACTTTTGGCGATGAAGCACAATCTAAAGCAACTGTATATTACTGGTTTAGTGAATTCTATGGCGGCTGTCGTTCGCTTACGGACAAATTGAAAGAAAGTCCTCCAAAATTGGTTGTTGTGGCAGAAAAAATCTATACTATGCGCGAACTGATAAAACAAGATCGTCATATGACATACCGCGAAATTGAGGCATCCCTGGGCATTAATATGACAAACATACACAAGATTTTACATAAACATTTAGCCGTAAAAAAAATGTGTGCACCTTGGATTGGTGCAAAGAAATGCTCAAAAAATACAATAGCGGTGCGCCAAAAGCCGTGTCAAGCAGTCAGTCGTAGTCGCAAAGTAGAGTCAGTCGTAACATCAGAGTTGACGAATCTTGGATCTATGCATATGAGCTTGAAAATAAATGACAGTCGAGTGTATGAATCTTTAAAAATGAGCCAAACCCAACAAAAGTTGTTCGCACGAGAGGCATTTTGAAGCAAAAGGTCGCCTGTTTTTTTGGGATAGATGGGCATTTGGCTACAGTGCCACTAGATAATCGTAGAATGGTCAATTTGAATGGTACACAAACATTCTATGCTTCTACGCTTCAAAATACCGTATTCACCAATATACCGTATTTTCCTAAATACCCTATTCGTCTATTCCGTATTCGCCTATATGTCCTATTCGCCTATATGCTGTATTCGCCTATATACCATATTCGCCAATACTTCGTATTCGCATATGGGCCGTATTGGCCTATATGCCGTATTCGCCTATATGTCGTATTCGCCGAATATGGGTACCAGCGATTACTTTCTATTACCAGACCTAAAGAAATGACTCGCTAGATAAAAAATCACTTCAAATAATAAGGTAACAGCTGAAACAACCACTTCAGACTTAACGGTATCGGTATTAAGTGTTAATGGCAGTTAAATGCGAATCCACGTTATGCAATCAAACAAACGAGTCGTATCAGAAACAACAGAGTTTATTGTTGTTGGTTCTTAATGATTAAGAAATATAGAAAAATTTAACGGTACCCCTACATCGTTAAAAATAAATGATTCTTTCTCACTTCTCAGACTTGCCTTGCCTCAGTAACCTCACACATTTAATCACACCTTCCATAGACATTTCATAGAATCATTATTTATTTACTAGTTGAAGAAATATTTACTAAGTCGGATGGTCGAATTGACCATCGCTATGTGATACTACGACGGTATCTGTTAAACTCCACTAATGTATTGACCAATTTTCAATAGAAAGAGGCTTCCGACAAGGCGATATCTTCTCGTCAAAATTGTTTACTACCCTACTATAGCCTGTTTATTGAAGAAAGAAACTAAACCCAGACCGCACTAAGAACTGTCCTCTTTTTGGGCGAGGTATAGCTAATATCGACAACTTCATCAGCTGTGTCCGTATCAGACATTTTATGGAAACAAAATTCAATTATTAATAAATCGAATGCAATTTAATAAATGAAAAAAACTCAGGGCAGCGTATGTTGAGTTACTGCCACCAACCCTGTGTTTCTGTCGAACGGCAACCTGCCTATCATCTAGGTTTTCATTGATGGTTTAAATCGACTCGACTGATTCCCGCCAATACCAGGGGTGCTTAGCGTCTCTGGCTAAAATATCACTGCTGATCACGCGTTGGTAATTGTTTATGTCGAATGTCTTTCTTCGGTGAATAGACTTTAGAATTTATTTATAAGAAGATAAGAAGGGGAGAAATGGGCATCAAAATAAATGATGAAAAACTAAACCATTTAAGATTTGCGGATGACATTGCCCTAATCACCGTCCGCATAGATGACGCGACTTTTAAGATGGAAAACTTATGTTTTGGCCTTATTTGGCCTTTGGCCTTTGGCAGGTTTAAAAATCAACATGTCGAAAACCCAAATCATGTCAAATCTTGTATGTGAGGAAATATTTGTGTAGATAGGTCAATAATATAAGAAATAGATGATTACAAACACCTGGGATCCGAAAATCATATTGCCAGGGACAACTAAACGTGTGTTCTTTCTCGTAGAAAAGGACAGACATGGGCGATCTTCGGAAGATTTCGAAACGTCTTTAAATCGACTGTTTCCATGTTTGAAAAGAAAGATGTTTAATCAGTGTGTTCTACCTATTCTCACATATGTAACAGAAATCTAAACATTGACCAAGCAAATTATAGCTATCTGCTTGGGTTTATCTCTCACAGATCGTGTACCAAACGTTGAAATCCGCAAGAGAACTAGACTTGAAGATGCTATACAAAAAATAGCTAGAATAATGTGGAAATGGATGTAACACATTACCGATAATAGACGGACAAGAAGCATAAAGAGTGGAAGAAGAAAACGCAACGCTGAAAGAATGGCGACCAAGACAAAATGCCATGAGGACAGAGAACGTTCAACCAGATGGTGAGATAACTTGAAACCCATCCATACTAAATGATTTCAGAGTAAGAATTTGTTGAGAAACACAGGAGAGTTATGTCCACCACTAGCCCAGAATAAGCTGATAATGGTGATAATGATATTTTTCTCCTTAATTTTTACTTTTACTTCTGTGTTCCACCAGTCAGTCCTTTTGCCATTCTTATTTTTTGTTATTTTTCGGTGAACTTCTTCAACTGTATTTAAGACTTTGTTTTTGAAGATCGTCCACGAATCTTCTAGAGTGTAATCTTCAATTATTTCCTTATTTGGGCCAGTTTCCTTTCGAGTGTTTCTGGACAATGTATTATTTCTATATTTATTAGGTTTCTAATATTTATTACATCATAACTTTTCTTCTCATTTTTCTTCATTCTCTTCAAGTATCTAGCTTTGTATATGTTCTCATTCTAATGTTTTTGATCTTATTAATTTCTTATGAGTAAACTACATAGTCTGTTACACTTCTCGCATTTCTCTCCGCTGACTGGAATGTGTTTCTATCATCTTGATTTTGATAATGAAATGTGTTTTCAATACAACAATATACATATATTTACAATTAAATGTTTTTTGCAAAACCAATTTCATAATAAAGATAGAAATGCTAAAGTATGGATGAACACAGAAGTGATTCCATATTTACCCATTATTCAATGTGAATAATTTCTTGACGATGTGGAAAACATTAATCATAAATAATTCGTATTTTCATTGACCGTACATACAGTATTAACAAATGGAAATTATCCGTTACAAGGTTTACATTCAATCCGTTCAAACGTACAAATACGATTAACTGTAACAGCCTTAGTAGAGTATTAAAATTTGCCTCTCGATACTTATGCGAGAGATAAAATCGCCCCCTCATTCATTATGGCGATAGAAAATGATTCGTTGCGAATAATGTCAACACAAAGGAGACCCTCGAGTTGGGGTGTGGGACCCCGCCGAACGCAGTTTGGCCCGATCTTGATTACGCAACAAATAAGGGGCAAACTGTTCGGGCTCATGCAATTTTGTTTAACACACTCTGATCGATATTAACAAGATCTATTACACTGTCATTATTGAATCGGTAAATAAACATGTGGACATTGGGAAACTTGGAGATAGCTAAATGGATTATTGTTGGTAAACATAGGCTACGATCAATTGGATACCAAACAATTTGCTCGGCCATTATCAATTATGCAATAAAACTCTTATTTTTTAACTTTTATACCACTGAACACCTTTTTAACACTGAAATGCCACTTACCCAATATATTTCGTAATATTTCATAATATTAATATATTTTTTGTGGACGATTTATTAGAACAACAGTACAAAAGGATACAATTTTTATTTATATTAATTTTTGTCTCTTAAGGTAATTCAAATTGTGTTTCCACATTATAATCTAAAATATTTTTGAAACGCCACTGTATTTGTCAACAGAAACGTCAGATTTCTAAGCTAGAAACATAAACAAAAATAGTTATTGAGCAATATATGACGGAACAACGTCTTAAAATTATCCAAGGCTTTTATGAAAATGATCCATTGAGGAAAAGTGCGTTTCGTGCTTTACGTGAATGTTTTGGCGCGAAAAATCCACCTTCAAATTTGGAACGGGTCCAAAAATTCGAGCAAACTGGATCCGTAGCTAACATCAAAACCGCTCGGCATGCTCGTAAAGGTTGTTCAGAACAAAATATTGCCATTGTTCGCGAAAGGGTGGCCGAAAATCCAAGCACAACGATTCGTCATCGATCGCAGCAAGTGGACTTTACGTATTCCACTACACAGCAAGCATTTTTTAACAAAAATTTGTAGTTACATCCATACAAACTCCAAATAACATAGGAATTGAAGCCTCGAGACCATCAGTAGCGCCGTGTGTTTGCCGAATAGATACTCGAAACAATTTTTTCAATGAAAATCATCTTTAGCGACATTTCCTATTTCATTTCAAGGCACATTTTCGCGTTGGTGGCTTCGTAAACAAGAATAATTGCCGTGTTTGGGGATTGGAAAAATCCAAGAGAGATTGTTGTAACAAAAATGCATCCTCAAAAGGTAACTGTTTGGTGTGCCTTTTGGTCCGGAGGCGTAATTGGTTCATTATTTTTCGAGGATCATGCGGAGAACGCTGTAACGGTTAATCACGTAATATACGGTATAATGGTGTAACGGTTAATGGCAATAATACCAGATTTTTTCTGGGAGAAGTTGGCAGATATAGACATCGAAGATCTCTGGTTACAACAGGACGGTGCCACCTGCCACACAGCAGGAGAAACGATACAATTACTGCGCAGCAAGTTTCCAGATCGCATTATTTCTCGTAACGGCGACATCAGTTGGTCGCCGCGATCATGTTTCTCATCTTTTATCCTTTGGGGGTATCTGAAAAGCAGAATATACAAGAATAAACTGAACACCATTGCAGAGCTGAAACAGGAGAACAAAGGCGAAATAACCGACATCGAACCTGAATTGTGCCGCAGAGTAGTCGAAAATGTTCACAAACGGATTATGTCTTGCCACATGAGCTGCGGCGGTCATTTATACTATATCATATTTTATACATAATTGTAATCAATAACCTCAAAGAACAAATAAATATTTTTTGTATGTTTTCAATTTCTCAGCGTTCTTTTTTAATATCTTTATGTGGAAAGCCAAATTGAATCACATTATATTTTATTATGTTGTATTATATTACATTATCTTCGTACTTTAAATTCAAACTTCAATTGCTTCAGGCTTTTTATTTCCACTCAATTTAATAATTCACCATTGTCACTGAAATCAGATCGGGAACATTAGTTCGAGACGTCAATACATATGTGTGGAAACGACCACAATACTTTTATAACAAGGCTTTATTTTAAGCTCCAAAAATTCAAAATATACGCAAAATGTCCAATAAATGTCACCTAGCGAAGAATAAAACATTAAAGAAAGAGGCAATTTTAGTCGCATTAGAGATTATCTAACAAGGAACTCAATAATTCATCGCCGACGAACTATGGAACACCAAACCAAGCCTAAGTAGTTGAAATCATCAGCCTCAAAGTGTTAAAAAACATGAGAAATCTAGGAAATCCTGGTTATCTGACGAGACCTAGAAACTAATAAAAAATCACCAGAAAGCAAAATATTCTGGATTAAATGACCATGAAAATCGATAAATCAACAATAGACTGACAAACATCATCATCACAGCGTTTAGAAAAGACAAAATAAAGCACATAAACTTTATATACCGGAAAATTCAACTGCACTCTGATAAAACTGAGCCCAGAGACTTATTTCAAAAAGTCAAGCTGCTGACAAAGAAATTTCAACCACGATATCTCCCGTTGAAAAAAATGAAAATTGAAAAATGAATGATGAAAAATGAAAAATGAAAAATGAAAATGAAAAGTGAAACTCTTACCACAAAAATGGAAATTATCCAGAGCCGGAGACAATATTGGCAATACGAAGGTTGCTATTTATGTATCCGGGATAATAAATAAAAACAAACATTTATCATTGAAAATAGTTTTAGTGTTTTTCAAAATATTCTCGGAGATGATCAATATACTTTTGCATACGTTTGAACTAATTTTCATAGCACTTTTTCTATTCCAATTGCGGTATCTCTAAAACATTTATTTTGAACGCATCAACTTCTTCTGGAGTCGAATATCGTTGACCACTTAGTTTATTATTCAAGGAAGGGAATAAATCCGATATGTGAGAGCTCTCATTGTCATGGTGAAGAATAATCTTGCGTCTCCGGTTATTTTTTCTTTTTTCTTGAAAGACTACTGGCAAACAAATGGTTGTATATCATTCAGAATTGACCGTTCTACGATTCTCTAGTGGCACTATAGCCACATGCCCATTTATTCCAAAAAAACAAGCGATTTGCTTCGAACTCCTTCTTGCGCGAATAAGTGTTGTTGGGTTTGGCTTATTTTGAAAGACCCATACAGTTAACTGCAGTTTACTTTCAGGCTCATACGCATAAAATCCAAGTTTCATCACCTACCACTATATTATTCACAGCTTTGACACATCACGATTGTATTTTTTGAGCATTTCTTTGCACCAATCGACCCGCGACTTTTTTTGGGCAATTGTTAAATTTTCAGAATCTAGTGCGCACAAATATTTTTCATGGCTAAATTTTTATATAAAATCTTGTATATATATATATATATATATAATATATATATATATATATATATATATATATATATATATATATATATGCTTATATATTATATATATATATATATATATATATATATATATATATATATATATATATATATATATATATATATATATTAGTCTCATTCAAATTCATAAATCAGGAAAATAGATTAATCAATTTTCCTTTAAACAAAGATAATTATTACAAATAATTAAAGTTTATTAGGGAAGTATTCGAATTAAACGGTTATAATAACAACATTGTAGATAAATTAATTAGAAAATATAAGTTTAGAAAATTATAGAAAGAATCTTCGACTTTTTAAAAGGATCAGAACATAAGTAAATTCATGGTAATACCATTTGATGCTCAATTAACAGAGGGCTATACAAAATTTAGAAAAAAATGGACATTAAGGTTGTGCATAAACCATATAATTAATTAAGAAAAGTCCTGGGTAATCCAAAGGATAAGGTAGAAGAAAAGTCGGGGATTTATGAAATTAACTGTCAAGATTGTGATCAAAGGTATATTGGGCAAACAAAAAGATCAATATTAACGAGATTTAAAGAACACATTGCCCACATTAGATATGGGAGAAATAAAAAATCTTGTGTTGCTCAACATGCAATCGAATATGATCATAATATAGAAATTGGAAATTTAAGACTCGTAAAAATGTAAATAACAATAGGGCTTTGGATGTATATAAAAGCATTCAAATTGAATAATGTAAGAAAATCATGAAACTGGATAAGGGACCTATTCCGTACAGTCAACTTTTTCAATTATTAATGTAAGGCTCAGTAAACTTCACGGTTTATGATTTTTACACGCTTCATTAGGTAGGGTTGTCATATAGATATAGCATACTTTAGTTTTTAGAATTATATTAAATCATCTCCTGATGATGCTAACATGGTTAACGAAACGTGCGTCGAGAAGTACTCAAAAAGTGATTTGGTGTTTAGTGGAAAATCTCTTCGAGTTTAGTAACCCCATGTTAAATAGAGCTTTGAACTTCCGGATAACTTAGAACCAGAAATTTTATAAAGTGAAATATTGGTATGATGCAAAACTTCATCCATTTTGGTAGAAAAAAATCATGAAAATTTTGATTTACTAAAAATTACATTTTCAGTAGCTGCATAATCCGCGCTCATAGACGTTCTTAGGTTTCTGTAAGTAATCTAAATGAATAGTAGTAGTCGGAGGACGCTAGGTCGGGAGGACCCCAGTGGACAGACCAAAACATCCAAGTGATTTTTCAAATCTTCCAAGGAATCATCTAAGCTGCTTTGAAGCGATCTAAATCAATGATAGTAGGACGGCGCAAGGTCGAAAAAGTACGGTGGATATCGGGAATGACCAAAACATCCAAGCAAATTTTATAAATTTGTGTCGAGTGATCAGAAGCAGGTGTGGTCTAGCATTGTCTCGATGGAGAACAATGCCCTTTTTTTGGTCAATTCTGGCCATTTCTAATTGAGTACCGTTTTAATGCACTTAGATCTAAAGCGAATTTCTCCTAGTTAATGGTTTAGTTTTCAGGTAACAGCTCATAATGAACAATTCCCATCCAGACCCACCAAATGCATACTGTAACCTTCTTTTACTGCAAACTGGCTTTCACGGTACGTGAAATCGCCAATACAACCCCTAGCATACACAACAGTTATCTTCTTTCACAACATATATCTTCATACACAACACATATCTTCTTTTCACTTATAACTTTCTCATGCCCAAATGTTCATGTATGTGGTTTTTTATCCGTTTGTCCGAATGTGTTTATCATCTGAACACTCTCTCATTTTCAATCTGCAATCAGCTAACACGATATCATGAATTTTGTTAACTATTTCCTCAATAATGACCACTAAGAAGTGTTCCAAACGCTGAGCGTCACTCATGTTGGTTCAACCATATCAAAAACCTATATAAACCACTTACACAATATGAAATGTAGAGGAACATAGGCCTCATAATATCTTTTCAATTTGCATGATGTTTTTTTCAGGTTAAAAGTAGTGTTTAATCAATATATGAAAATAACAGCAGCAATATGGAACTTCTGCTTTGGAATACTGTTAAAACAAAACTAAATATATATAGAGTGTTTTTCCATAAGTTCCCGCCGTTTTTAGAATTTGCTAGTTTTTTCTCCATTTTTATTTTGTTTTGGTCAAGTGTATATATGCATTCGAAAGCCATTTTCTTACTCTACAAAACTATGGACATCGTTTTTCTGAAAAACTTAATTTTTATTAACTTCCAGACTCCACTTATCACTATCCACTTGTAAATTTAATTGTTTAGTAAGATAGACAATGTCTTCAATAACATGATTCCGCCGGAGTTTCACTAGTGAAAAAAAATGGACACAGTTTTTCCAGACGCCATTTCCAAGTTTCTTGGAAATTTCATCCCAAAATTTTCCAATGATGTTCATGGCATCTTAAAGAGTAAATTATTTCCAAAAATCTATAACAGAAAGCTTATTGTTTTGTCTAAAGCTTTATGGAGATCGTCTCGTGTAAATAGCTTTGAATGTTTTAATGACAACCTGGTCCATCGGTTGAAGCAAGAGGTTGTATTTCCTGGCAATAATTCAACTTTCACACGTGGGTCGAAATTAGTGAGAGTAGCAGGAGGGTACCCTTGCACTGTCGATTAATAGCATCACCTTAAATGGGATTTGTTTTGATTGGCAATAACATTCAACTTCAGGTATGAAGTGATGACCAAACTAATCCTCAAAAAGGGAGACTGTCACCCAAGCTTTAAGATTTGACTTCCAAATCACGGGCAAACCAACTTTAGATTTATTGTTTAAAGCCCTTGGATTATCCAAGGTATAAACTAAGAGAGCTTTTAACTTACAGTCACCAGCCATATTCCCGCCAACTATTAATGTCAATCGACCTTTGGAGGCCTTAAAAACTGGAAAAGTTTTTTCTTCATACGCGATAAAAGTTCTCTTACATCTCTTCTTCTAGAACAATCCAGTCTCATTCACGTTGAATACGGTTTGGCTTCCGATCATAGCCATAGCCACCTTCTTCTATCATAGCCTTGAGTTTCTCTGGATAGAGAGACACAGTCTCTTTATCAGCACTTTCCGCCTCTCCACTTTCTGCGATGCTATGCCATTTACTAGCGACTTTCGAATCGGCTGAACCACCCGTTCTAGATTAAAATATTTCATCTTTGGTCGCCTCGTCAGCTTCTTATTTTAATCTCTCAAAAATCAGCATGGCAGTTATATATATATATATATATATATATATATATATATATATATATATATATATATATATATATATATATATTAGGTTTTTTCAGGGAGTACATCCGGTTGTCGAATTGGTCCTTGTCGGGAGCTTACAGACGTTTTGCCAAAATCTCATTCGTAACAGCAGTAAGCACCGAAGATGCCAAATGAGATTTTGGCGAAACGTCTGCAAGTTCCGGAGAGGGACCAATTCGACAACCGGATGTCTCCCGGAAGAAACCTAATACATTATTATCCATTGGTGAGACAATACGCGCAAACATATATATATATATATATATATATATATATATATATATATATATATATATATATATATATATATATATATATATATATATAGGTCATTCGAGGCAATAATGGTTGCACGTCATCAATCTAGAGAAATCTATTGCCAATTTAAATCCGTGAGAAAGAAAAAAATCATTTAAAGGTCGAAGCACTCTCTCTCTTCTTCTTCTTCTAATTCTTTTAGAATAGGATAAAAATACGGTTCGCCGTTGGACCATATTCCACGAATTCGCTGCCAAGATGACCTTTAAATTTGTGGTTCTGGGCAGTATTGGCGGCCTAACATAACTTTCTTAGTCGAATCTGTCATTTTAATGTTCTGGTGGTTTTTGAGTTGTCCCTTCAAACATTTTGAATAATTTTTACTATTTTCTTTGGTGTTTTAGCTATTTTCCGGTTTAGTTTCTGTTTTTGTGAGTTCTGTAGTCAAAAATCGGCGATTATAATTGCAAAAAATGCCAAAACCGTTAAGCAGTTGGTGTGAGCAACTTGTTTCGTTCCACTTATCAGCTTTTGCCATTAAACGCCGTGAGAGAGGTATGTATTAATAACTTACTAGGTCACATGGTTAGTTGGAGTTTTTTGCGAGTTTCAGTTGCACTAAATATTAGTATTGGTACAGTTAGAGCAATTTCGAAAAAGTTGAAGAATAACAAAATCTTAAAATCACCGAAGAAAAAACGTCTACATCCAAAACGAGTAACTAATCTAGATCATCTTGATGTGAGCTCGATTCGCAATCAAATCTATGAAATGTATGAAAATACATTTGCATATATACTATACATTACAATACATAAGTACATGGTAATATTACTTTTTTATGAAATTTTATTGAACTATTTTAGAACAAACGGTTAATATGGAAAGTATTCATGAAAAACTAAAGAACATGCAGCTCTTTGATGGATGTAAAGCTTCGCTTCATACACTTCTAAAAGAAATTGGTTTCAAATGGAGTAAGGATAATCCACGTAAGGGCCTGATGGAGCTGCATTTAAACGAATCCAATTTTTGAACATGTAACAAAATACCAAAAACGAATCTTTGTTTGATTTTGTTTATTTGAAGGAAATATGGATATTTCAAAATGGGACCTTGAGTCCCTCAAGGCAAGACGAAAACAAGAGGAGTGTAAAGACTACAAAGGTTGATGGAAAAAGGTGAGTGCTATACCTAATAATTAGGAGTCATTAAAGTTATGTTGTCATGAATAGTTGTTTTAAGACGTGTCAATAATAACAACATGTTATTGTAAATATATTGTTCTTCGTGCTGAGAACAAGAATGGCTTTATTCGAGAGGCCGAATTAGTTTCTTCTAAAACAAAAGGCGATTATCATGGAGAAAAAAAAGATAACTTTTTGTTTTGATTTGAAAACCAGCTGTCAAAAATCGTATAAGAACCATCAGTTATTTTCATGGATATTGCATCATATCATAGTACACTAATGGATAAGTAATTAAAGGGACAGGTTTATGTTTTATAATGTTCTTTTCTTGAAACAATCCTAAAAAAGAATATGTGGTAGATTATATGGGTGAAGAGTATGGCTACAAAGTGTCCACAGTCTTCCCCCTTACCATTGCATATTCATTCCTATAAAATTGATTTGGGGGTGGTCAAAAATTATTACAATCGTCATATAGGTCGAGATAGAAGAACGATTGATAACTGTTTAGATATGTGGAAAACATCTTTATCCTATAGTTACACCATAGATCTGGATGAACAGCGTCATCCATAACATACAGAAGAAGAGATTGAAATATGGTGGAATCCTGAAAGAGTATTTGATAGACTAGAAGTTAATCCCCTAATAATTTACTTGAACAGCGATTCAGATACTGAAAGTTGTTTTAATGATAGTGCATAATTAAATATTGTGTGAACTCAATGAAAAACTGCTTTGTTCACAAGCAGAAGTTTTGAAACAGATTTTTGATTAAAACTTTTCGTTTTACTTTTTCATTTAGAGTTTAACAGAGTATATATACTATACATATGTACTTGCATATATAAATATATATAATATATTTTTATATATTTAGATATTATATATATATATATATATATATATATATATATATATATATATATATATATATATATATATATATATATATATATATTATATTTTAAACAATTTCTCATATATCAAATAACGAATAAATTACGCGGGTCAAAAATTCTCTACCTTCCAACCAAATAATACTTTTCCATATTTGTTTTGGTCCTTTATAAATCTTTAATAATTTTCCATTAATATTATATGTCAATGTACCATATAAAATAATATTCCCCGCTAACAAAGTTAATTATACCCAAAATGTGTTTCGTCGATGTTTGCTTACTTTTTCCTGTTTAATGAAAATGACCCGGTTATGTTAGTTTTTATAATTAAAGTTAAATATAGTTTTGTATTTGGTTTTGAAATTGCTTTTAATTTTTAATAGACCATTCCACAGAAAACCTATGATTACAGAAATGTTATTTTCATGAATTGTCTGTAAAGTAAATTCAATTATTAATTTATTTTAGTATGGAAATGTACGTAGATTAGTGCAAAGTTTCTGCAATCGGGCAATTATGATGGTTTAGATTATGGTAAACAGCATTAATAGATCAAAAAGAAGAAAAGAAAAGTACCTTTTTTTATATTGTGGTTTGGTATATCGCGCTATGATTTTTTTATGATTTTATTGTAACAAAGGTATTTGCATTTTTGAGGTTGCGTTTGTTCATGAGAAATGCTTTTGCTAGTGTTTGACTGGCCAGTTAAGGGTAGTGTGAGATACTCCTAATTCCCCTGAAAGTCTAGACAACCCCTACGATCAAAGTGTAACTAAAGTATTTGCATTTTTGAGGTTGTGTTGGTTATGAGGGAGCCTTTTACTAATCTTTGAAACAATCCCTAGCCCTCGCAAATGCTGGATAAGGGTAGTGTTGAATACTCCTAATTCCCTTGAAAGTCTCCTAGTGCTTGTTCTAGTATCTGCAGTTACAGCTGGTGTTAAAACGTTGGTAACGAGAGACCGACAGTCAACTTGATTTTTTCATATCTTCAAGGCTTATGTCTCCCTCCCGAAATTTTTGAAACTTAAATAAGTGGTGCGGATTAAAACCACACCTTTCCCCTCTTTTTTGTTAATGATGACTTAAAACTGTCTTAATTTCGCGAGGTATTTCTCTCATTTTATGTTTTTTTTTAATAAACGCGACTAAATATTTCGGAATGTTGTTTAGAAGAAATGCTTAGTTGTCGAAGCAAGAAGTTGAAATCAGATTAAATCTCTGAAAATAGAAGTATATTTTTTATTTATTAACAAAGGAAAAAGCGCAAATACTTTTGTTACGCCCAAATAATTCGAGAAGAATGCATCGAACATTATCAAATCATCTTCATTCGACATTAGATAATGAACCACTATCCAGAATAAATATTAATAGCTAAATATTAATACGCACAAGTTTCTGTGACAAATTTCATAAATATCATCAATCAACATATGTTATTGCAAGGAAAGAACGACAGTCTAGGAAAAATGATAAAAATTAATCTGCATATGATATAGATTGACAAAAGTGACACACATTGAACAAAAGTTATTCATTCATTTCAGTCATAGATACTGCAAGATCTCCAACTGCGAAG